>JADRCD010221380.1:2461-20279 GCA_019843815.1 Montemys delectorum
ATCTTGGGAGTTCATATACAACCTGTTTGGGATAGTCAGAAACCCCAGAGTAGTTAGGCAAGGTAGGGGCCTGCCAGACACTCCTCAACTCCTATGGCTGTCATTTCTCTGGACTTGAGCCTGACATTTTGTCTCTTCTAACCTTACTGGCCCATGGTGTAGCATAAGGCAGCCCCACAAGCGGTTGAGACTTAGTTTGTACATCCTAAAAATACAAGATATATAAACCATCTTTAGGGATATGTGGATCTTGGAAGTCACTATCTTAGACACAGGGGAAATCCATGCTGACAAGTGACAATTGGAAAAGGACCCTTTAATGATGCTGTTGGACCATGTAACTTTATATTTCTCCCATGTACAATTTTGAGTCGTGTGAATTCTGCAATATGTTTCAATTCCTACTGTTTATATTAATTGTACCACCCAGCCTTAAAGGCATGTACTACTTTCTGCTCTACTATGTAAGGAAAGGTGGAAAAGGACACTGGCTATCCCTATGCTTCTGTGGTTGGGTGTCCTGTGTTGTGACTTGCCAGCTCCTTGCATACTAGGTATGTAAGACAGGCCAGTATCTTCCAGTCTTTTTTTGCAGTTTCTTGTTTGTAAAATGAGTTTGTAAAATGAAGACAAGAATATGACCCATGGCAGGGGCTGTGAGAGGTAGAAATCTTACAAAATGAAATCTTATCTGTCAAACATTTTGTGGCATATACTCAAGTGCTTCAATACATGTTAGGCATCACTATTATTTAGGTTTGTTTTAAGGAACGGGCAATGGTCTTTTGAGAATAATTACAGGAAGCCTGTCTACTGCAAAGTTGGAAAAAGAGGCAGAAGTTTTAAGCAAGAGAGATGTTTCAACAGCAAAATAATATGTCACTATGGAAAATTGGGTCTAGTCTGTGCATGGGATAACAGAACTTAGTGTGCACTTTCCAAACTTGTAGGCAGTGGCCATCGCTGAACAGGTCCCTGCCCCCTTTTGGGTTGTAGTTGTCCTACCTATATATGGTAAGTGGCAGACTAGACAACGGTCCTGAGGGCCCTGAGGTCCAGCTTTTCATGAACTTGTGTGGCTACCAGCCTGAAGAGTGGACAGAGCAAGGTCCCCTGGGTTCCTTACCTGAGGTACTCATAGAGCCCATACATAGGCAGGAAGTCAATGTCAGATAAGAACATGTAGGGTGTGCTGATGTGCTTCATAGCCACGTTGCGCAGGAGATTGACAGGATAGAACTGACCCTCCTTGTACACGATGTGGTAGCCCACATTCTGCCGGCTCATGAGCACCTCGGATCCCTGGGCATAGCGGAGGAACTGCTGGGCTTCTGCATCCGACAGGTAGAGGGCCAGACTGATGGGTCCCTCCCAGTGTTTACAGATGGCCTCCAGCATCTGTAGCCTGGAAGAGAGGTGAAGAAAGCAGCATCAGCAGGCTATCTTCCAGCCCCTGTCTTCAAGATGTCTTGGTCAATCAGCTACAAAACCAAATCTCTTAACTAAATACGATTCAGTTCCTCATCAGTAAAGCAGACACAGAACAAGTACCTTGTTGATTCTAGTCTTTCTCTGCTTGCAACTGACTGCATGACATCAACAGTCCCACATTCATCCTCAAAGGTACTATGGATTGGCTGGGGTTACCCCAAAGGTTCATGTGATAGAAGCCAGATCTTTAGTGTGGTATGGGTGAGACCTTTAAGAAATGGGACTGAAGGTAAAGTTGCTCAATCATTTGGGTTGCCACCCTTACCTAGAAGGGGTGAGTGTATTTCTCATGGGATCTCAGTTGATTCCCACCACTGAGGACTACTATAAAAAAAAAAAAAGTGACACCCTTGGCTTCCTATCTCACCAGAGATCTTGCCTTATTCTGGAAATCCAGTGACTTCCATTGAAGAGACATGTGAATATGGACATAAGGGAGAACATCTTTAATCCCAGCAGTCAGCAGGCAGAAGCAGGTGGATCTCTGGGAGTTCAAATATTGAACACCAGAACAAAACACAGAGAAACACTATGTCTCAGAAAACCAGTTTCCCCAAAGAGGAGGAGGGAAGAAGAGGAAGAGGAGGAGGAACAGGAGGAGGAAGAAGAAGAGGAGAAAGAGGAAGAAGAAAAGAAACAGAAAAAAAGGAGGAAGAGGAAGGAGGATTTTCTTGATTCCTTTTCTGTATGCAGCTGTTTCTCTTTCGGCTTCATTGTGACATTTTAACAGCAAAGGACCCTTTGGTTCCAACATTCACAAGCACTTTTGCTCCTACCAGCAAATATTTCCTTCACCAGAACGAATCTGAATCTGTTGTTACGGTTTGGAGTTGTAGCTTGTAGCACTGTGAATTAAATATATTTTTTTTCTTTATAAGTACTTAGGTTCAGACATTTTGCCACAGCAACACAGAATAAAGACTGTGAAAGAGGTGGGCTGAGTATGTGTGTGGCTCTGGTATAAGGTCTGAACTTTTCCAGCCCAAATGCCTGTTTTCTCTCAGCAAGGCCTGCAAACGCTTGCAAGTCTCCTCAAGCCCTCACCACCGCCAGAAGCCTGGTCCCGAGGAACATTCAAAAGCGCACTAAGTGAGAAATAACTGCAATTATTGACAGAATCTGGCATGCTAACCACCTTCCAGAATGCTCACAGCACTCCTACGTAACTTCCTGTTGGAGAAATTGCAGCTCTAGCTTTGATTTGTGAAATTTTTGACCCAATATTTATAGACAGGTGCCTTAATGGGGTCTTGAAGTTGGTGAGAAAAGAACACAATTAGTGTTTTGCAAAAGATGCAGGAAAAAAAAACATAAAGACAACAAAAATCTCAATTGTATATAGGATGCTTTGGGTAGTAATATCTTTAATTTTCAGTATTTCCTGCTCTAGGACATTCTGACCATGTTTGCAAGGCAGAGCTGGGCCTGTTGGGCAGAGTTCAAAGCATGCACTCTGTTCAGGGCAAGAGAGCTGCTTTATGGTTAGTCTGGGCTACATAGTGCCATCCTAGATAGCATGGGCTCCCTCACAAAACAGAAAACACAACAGCAGCAGCAGCAACAACAAGACAAATTAAAACAGACAAAACATAAACAGAAACACAGAACAAGTTTGCAGGGATACTGCAAAGAGCCGAGGAGATGGAGGTGTGGAACAAAATCCAGAGAAAGAACAAAAAGGTTTCTCCAGCGAGAATGAGACAGCAAGAAGGTTTGGCAGATCTATCCATTTTTATAAATTCATTGTTTTTAATAGCTGAGTAGTACTCCATTGTGTAGATGTACCACATTTTCAGTATCCATTCCTCTGTTGAGGGACATCTGGGTTGTTTCCAGTTTCTGGCTATTATAAATAAGGCTGCTATGAATATGGTGGAGCATGTGTCCTCATTGGATGTTGGAGCATCTTCTGGGTATATTTATACCAGAGGACCCAGGAGTAGCATAGCTGAGTCCTCTGGTAGAACTATGTCCAATTTCCCGAGGAACCGCCACACTGATTTCCAGAGTGGTTGTGCCAGCTTGCAATCCCACCAGCAATGAAGGAGTGTTTCTCTTTCTCCACAACCTCTCTAGCATCTGCTGTCACCTGAGTTTTTGATCTTAGCCATTCTGACTGGTGTGAGGTAGAATCTCAGGGTTGTTTTGATTTGCATTTCCCTGATGACTAAGGAGGTTGAACATTTCTTTAGGTGCTTCTCAGCCATTTGGTATTCCTCAGTTGAGAATTCTTTGTTTAGCTCTGTACCCCATTTTTTAATAGGGTTATTTGGTTCTCTGGAGTCTAACTTCTTGGGTTCTTTGTATATATTGGATATTAGCCCTCTATCAGATATAGGATTGGTAAAGATCTTTTCCCAATTTGTTGGTTGCCATTTTGTCCTATTGACAGTGTCCTTTGCCTTACAGAAACTTTGTAATTTTATGAGGTCCCATTTGTCAATTCTTGATCTTATAGCATAAGCTATTGGTGTTTTGTTCAGGAAATTTTCCCCTGTGCCTATGTGCTCGAGGCTCTTCCCCACTTTCTTTTCTATTAGTTTCAGTGTATCTGGTTTTATGTGGAGGTCCTTGATCCACTTGGACTTAAGCTTTGTACAAGGAGATAGGAATGGATCGATTTGCATTGTGTAGGGGAATGCCAGGGCCAGAAAGCAGGAGAGGGTGGGTTGGTGAGCAGGGGGTGGGGGAAGGGAACAGTTTTTCCCCCATACAGAGGGTAAACCGGGAAAGGGGATATCATTTGACATGTAAATAAAGAAAATATCTAGTAAAAATAAATAAATAAAAGAAGTTTTGGCAGTTAATCATGAAGATTCTATTTCAAAGACATCAAAAGTGTCTGGTGTATAAAGCCTGGAGACAAGTCTGTTGGGGCACTTGCTCGATTAATGATTGATACAGTTCACTGTTGGACGTGCCACTCCAGGGTAGATGGTGCTGGGCTGTGTAAGGAAGGAAGCTGAGCAAGCCCTGTGAAGCAAGCCGGTAAACAGTGTTCTTCTATGGTCTTTGCTTCTGCTTCTGCCCTGAATTTCGTCAGTGACTGATTGTGGTAGGGAAATCAACCCACCTCTCACCCTTTTATTTCTGCTAGTCACCTTTGCTCACAGTGCCCACCACAGCAATAGAAAGTAAACTGCCATTTTGCTCATCCCTCTCTATCCATTCCTATCCTCTGCCAGGATCCTAAAGGGCAGAAAAAGCTGCCAGTTCCACACTGGTGGCACACTTTCTAACTGTAATTCTGGAGGTAGAGTTACCAAGTTTGTTGGGTAGCCCCCCTAATTCACTATGCCATTCACATAGAACCTACCTCTGAGTCAAAAGTTTATAAGTATACTGAAATATTTCTTAAATTAAAAATCTACCCAGGAGACATCATTCAGTATGCTGTGTTCTGACTAGATGTACAGGGTGGAGTAGAAGTGGTTGGGGGAATTTCTGCATTGGCTTTAGAGCCACATTATAATTTTTATTGCTTTTCATTACAGGCTTCTCTCATGGAATTTTACAACTTCTTATGTCCTCTGGTTTCAGTCAGATTAGGCCACGTGCCTACCTTGCTACCAGCCTGCATGATGGAGCACAGCAGTGGGTTGTTCTGGGGAGACAGAATGCAACTCAAGGATCCCTAGCCCAGGTGGGGCTCTGGCCTGGCTGGACTGGCCAAAGTGTTACAGCTTTCTGAGGGGAAGCTAGGGCAGGGCAGGTGGCCAGATCTCTTCTGCTACCATCACAGCTCCTGCACTAAAGGCAGCAGTAGCAGAGGCATGAAGGCAGCCAGAAGCAGGAGGTGGAGTCAATAGGCAAGATGCGATTGCAAGCAACAGCCCAGTCTGCTAGGTGGAGCCCAGGTTCAGTTGATAAATGCTTCAGGAGAGAAAAACCTTCCCTGGAGTGTTACAGCTCTTATTGAGGCATCCTCAGATGACTCTTGGTGAAATAACTCGTACACTTTATTCCTTGTAGATGGGACCTCGTAAACATTTGGGGGGAGGGTAAGGTGCTTCCCATTGGCTCAGTCTGAGATGTTAGGGTTCTTTTATTTGCATAGAAAAGGGCTTCAGGTGTCCCTATGTGACCGACTGTCATGGTTCTCCTAGTAGGGTGTTGTGGTCATGTGTTCCAGGACAAGCGGAGACTTGTTGGAAACTAGTTCTACTCCTACCATTCTCAATTATGAGATTAACCTGGGTTTTGAACCTGCTTGAACCTTACCAGCTGCACACTATGGGGCACTGTCTGGGCAGTCATACTTGTCACCATGAATTAGAGGTTACCTTAAGCTTGGGATGTGTGCAATTTGAAGGGTATTTGCTCTGTGGTCAGTATTTGCTCCTAAATGAAAGTGGAAAGTGGAGCTAGAGCTTTCCGTAAGGAGTCGTGAGGGATGGAGCTGCCTGGTCACTAAGAGCAGGCCAATGTGACACTCCTGTTGGCCAATATTACTATTTTTAACAGGTGTGTACAAAATCATGAATCTGCACTGTAAATCCAACACATTCTCCTGCTATCAGTTTGTAAATCCTAGGCAATATGGATGTGAACACATCCAGGAAAAGGTGTGTGTATAATATTTGCTTATATCGTTATATTTTCAGCACTTTATATCCTCTTATGATATAAGATCCAAACATCAATGAAGCTGGCTTGACAGTATCCTAACTACTTCACACAGTAAGGCTGGAAAGAGCCAAGTACTTGACTCAAATCCATCAGTCTAGGCAGGGGTACAGCTGGGCCTAGTATAGGTTTTGCTTCTCCCTCATTATTGTCTCTAAATGCCTACCATCCTGTCACAGTTAGCTTCAGCTGTCGACTTGACACAATGGAGAGTCATTTGAGGGATTCTCAACTGAGGAATTGCCTAGATCAGACAGACGGGTGTGTGGTCATGTCTCTGAGATATGATACTTGGCTAGTGATTGATATGAGATGGCCCAGCCGACTCTGGACAATAGACAGCAGTTCCTGGGCGATATAATAAAGGTGAGTGTGAGCCTATCAGTAAGACAGTGAGGAAAAAAAAAAAGCAGTATTTATCCATGGCTTCTGCTTTTAAGTTCTCCCAACTTTCTTCAATGATGAGCTGTGACCTGGAAACAAAGCAAAATAAATCTTCCCCTCCCCAAATTGCTTTTGATCAGAATGTTTTATCACAGCCGAAGAAAAGCGAGCACACAGCCAAAAGTTTCCAGCAGGGTATTCAGACCTAGCCAATGGTTTCTGGATGGCAAATATGTTACAAGGGCTTCTGCGGGTTCTCTCATTTAACCCTAACCATTATTTTAGCCCTATTTAATAGGAGAAAACAGAAATTTAAGATATTGAATGAAATGTCAAAATCATCAGTGGATGAGCAGATGAGATTTGAGGTTAAGCTCTTTGTCCTTAGGCCTAGTGCCTTCTACACAACACAGCATACACATTAGAATTCTGGTCACTCATGTTGGTACTAGTTCATGAGATTTTGTATGTACATCAGTACAAAGTACTGGGCTTGTGTACTCTCATGATTATTATAATCTTAGGGATAATTACAATAGTAATATAATTATTCCCAGGTAACAGATAAGGAAACTGGGGCTTAGGGAGGCAAGATTACTTGTTTAAAAAAGTCAAACTTAAGAAAGTCAGAGCCAATGGTAACATACAGAATCTTCCTCCAAGGATCACATCTTGTGTATAACTATACTAGTTTGTATGTATGTGTGTGTGTGTGTGTGTGTGTGTGTGTGTGTGTGTGTGTGTGTATGTAAGTCAGAGGTAAATTTGAGTGTATTCCTCAAGATTTCTCTCAACCTTATTTTTAAGAAAGGCACTGATGTCCACTAGTTACACTCAATAAGGGTCATTCCCAGACAGCCATGGCAGGCAAATTCCCACTCATTCTGGGCTTCCTTGGATGATACTCTGTGAGTTTCTGTGTGTCTGGGGCCTTGCTCCTTCAAGTTTTACACATTCTTCACCCACCCATGACTAATAACAGCGGTCTTTATGATACACTGATTGCACGTCTTCTACCGCCCTCTGTACATGGATTCATTTCATCCTGAGAGCAATCCCATGGCATCTTCATCCACAGCACAGACAGGCATGTCAGGTAGCTCAATAGACAATCAATCAAATGTCCTGTTGAAATGAGATGGCATGGCCTAAAGGACACTGTGTAAGGACAGCCAATGTGTTTAACTTAAAAAGGAAGCTGCTCAATAAGTATGAGAGTCAGCTATGTAACATGGTTAGGTGGAGGAAAGCTGCTTATCTCTGGGACAGTGACCTTGGAGCTTCAAACCCATTCACTTTCTGTAGCCAATGAGGCTTGAAAAACTATAAACAAAAGATGGAGAGATAGATGTCTCTGCACTCTTGCAAGGACCTGAGTATATGGGTCCCAGTGCCAACATCAGGCAGCTCACTATTCTTTGTAGAGAGCCATCCGAACCCCGCCCTAAAGATGGTGATAGCTGGCTGAGAGCTCTGAGATGAACAACACCTGATTTGGCTTGTAGGTTGTGCTTCTGAGTGGCATGATCTTCCCTGGCCTATGGGGAGATGACACGTGGCATGAGTTCATGGGCTCCTACTAGGATATAAGCTGTGCCCGAGTAGGGATCTCGGGCTCACCTCTCCATAATGCTGCCTGTAAAGTATCCTGAGTAAACCGCTAAGAGAAGGAACCGGTTGTGTCGTGTGTCTTAATTCCTGCTGGGCAGGGTTGAGGCGAGGTACAATTCTTCTTCTTCTTCTTTTTTTTTTCTGAGACAGGGTTTCTCTGTGTATCCCTGGCTGTCCTGGAACTCACTCTTGTAGACCAGGCTGCCCTCGAACTCAGAAATCTGCCTGCTTCCACCTCCCAAGTGCTGGGATTAAAGGTGTGTGCCACCACGCCTGACTAGCTCACAACTATTCTTAACTTAGCTCCAGGAGATCCAACACCTTCTTCTGGCCTCTGTGGGAACTTCACTCAACAAAAATTGTGTGGCTACATATACTTTACTCAGTTCAGGTTCTGGAATATACAAATCATGCTTCCCACCATGGGCCCTTTGGACTCACTAGTTCATCTATCTGGAAAAACCTTAGAAACTGGTATGCCTGGCTTTCTTTCTTTCCTTCTATGTCTCTACAGACAATGTCCCCTTCTCAGAAAGACATCCCACAATGACATTGATCTACAGATGATCCCTGACCTGACTGGTATCATCTATCCCAATCCCTTTAAAGCCTTTGTTGCAGTTATAATTTTATTAAATTGTCCATGGATGTTTACATTCCCAATCCTGGGTTACACACTGCAAGCTTAAAACAATGTCAAGACTAAGATTCTGTCTTGGCTAGTTTGCTATGGAGCCTGGGTATGAATTTATTTCAAAAGCTCCCCACTGTGACTCAATTTGTCTCTTGTCATATTGAGAGCCAGGCTACCAGACAGTAATTAAGAAAAGGCTAGCCTAATAGCAGTGCCACTGGGAAACATCCATGAAGGATTGTTAATCAGAACACATGTGAGGAGAAGAAATGGTCATTGTTTAACTATGGCCACTGTGGTGGTTTGAATAAAAATGGCAGCACCTATAGGGTTGTTGAGCCCTATTTGGCCCTGGTTTGGGCCTTGAGGACAAACCTGAGCCTGGCTTGAGTTTTGTAAACTGTCTCAGTCACTTCTGTACTGAGGTGACTCAGCACCACCTGCTTAAGCCTGCCTTTGCCTAGCTGCTGCTGTAGAGTAACTTTGTTGGCTCTGTCAGTCACCCCATACCCTTCCTCAACTTTCCCCTCCCCCTATGTCATCTCACCTCAGCAGAAAACTCCACCTCCTCTCTAGGCTCTTTATAAAGAGCCCAGCGATGGTGGCACACCTTTAATCCCAGCACTTGGGAGGCAGAGGCAGGTGGATTTCTGAGTTCGAGGCCAGTTTGGTCTAAAGGACAGCCAGGGCTATACAGAGAAACCTTGTCTAGAGATAAAAAAAAAAAAAAAGATCAATATGATACAATAAAACGAGTTCCAGCTTTGCCAGACTCTGGCTCGGGGTGGACTGAGTTCTCTCTCTCTCTCTCTCCGGCATAGGGTCATATATTTGAGTGCTCAGACATCAGAGAATGGTTAGGAGATGTGGCCAGGTTAGAGTGGGTGTGGCCTTTTTGGAGGAAGTGTGTTATAAGTAGGTAGGGTGGGAGCTGGGAGTTGAGGTTTCAAAAGTCCATGCCTCGCCCAGTGCCTCTTTTGTTCTACTTTCCTTCCTACAGATGAAGATGTAAGCTGTCTCATGCAGACAGTCCTGTCACCATGCTTCCTACCAGGATGATCATAGATTAATCCTCTGAAACGGTAAGCAAACCTCCAATTAAATGCTTTCTTTTAAAAGAGTTGCTTTGATTATAGTGTTTCTTTACAGCAATAGAATAGTAACTAAGACAGTCACTAAGGCTCCAGTGTGCAGCCTCTTCTGTATAGTTTTACTCCTAATAAGCCAACCCTCAAGCAATACCAGCAACTAAAAGAGGATACCTCTGCTGTGCAGCACTGGAGATGGGACTACGATCAACCTCAAGGGCAGTTGAGTATTCTAAGCCTAGAAGACCATCTCTCATCCTCTGTTGTTTCCATGTGGTAAAGAGCATCAGCTATGAGGACCATGTGGTGGGTAAGGTCCTTTGACATACCTGTCCATGGAGAGCTGAGCAACGAGGGTAACGTCTGTGTTGTCAGCAGAAGGCTCAAACTCGTAGTGCAAGAAGTACAGGTGGGTTCTGTGGACAGTGAAGCGCTCTCGCCGGAACTCATAGCACAGGTCATCCTCATCCAGCTCAGAGAGCTGCTTCTGAAGCTGCAAAGGAAGAAAAAGGCTTGGGGATAGGAAGGCAGGCTCCAAAGGGCCCAGGAGCCTGCCTGGTATAGTCTATTTGCTGTGCTGGTGGGTCAACAGAAAGGACTCCCATTTTATTTCCTCGCCATTTACTCTAACTCCAAGCGGTATCACAGAAGCTTTAGCTTTCCCCATATGAGAGATGATCCTCCTTGTGGCCAGAGACACACAAGTGACAGTGCAGAGCCGTGTACATCCTTACAAACAAAACGCAGTGTTTTCCTGGGTAAAACAGTCAAATGGTTTGGTGTTAACACAAGGAAGATACTTGTAGTCGAAGAAATCCCAAAAGGGAAGGGCTTCTGAGTGGCCTAATGGTTTTGTCTTCTTGGAGCTACATACTTCAACCTTTGGGTCAGGTATGAGAAAGAAGGACCAAGTAAATGCATTAATAATACAAAGTTCTTTTCTTTTCTTTTCTCTCTTTTTTTTTTTAAACTTAAATTTAGTCAGGACAACCTCTCTCTCTTACTTTTCTAACTCTCAGAAAGCCTGTCCTCATTAGTAGAAAAGAATCTTTAGTTCTATTTCCCTTTCCTACTGACCTCATGAAAAGAGTAGCCTAAGCTACTAACAAGTTGCTAACAGTTTGCATGGCTGTAAGTTCCCAACCTACTATACTCCCTTGGGGTAAACTCCAAAGTACCACTAACATGCAAATGATGCTGTCTGCTTAACAGATGAACAGCTGAAATCTCAAAGGACTTAGAAAAATAGTACCTATGACCTGGCAAACACTAGCTACAGAAATGGAAAGGACTTGGTCTATATGAGTGGGCGTCGGGTAAGTGTCTTGGAAAAAGACTAAGGAGCTTCTGAGGTAATGGGAATGACCTACATCATCACTGTGACGTGGGATTTTTACCTGAGTGCAAACACTTGTGAATGCTCTGCATACTACAGCGATGGGTAGAGAAGACTTAGTACATGGAGTTGACATTTCAATAAAATTAAATTAAAAAATAATTCTCCAAGGGTCATACAACTGGCTGTGATTTTTGTCCTGTCACCTCAATCTCATCTATCACATAACATACATATATATGTATTATATATGTTATACACACACACACACACGCACACACACACATATGTAAAATAGGTTTCTCGACTTACTAACCTGTCTGTAAGTAATAAATGGGATTTCAAAAACTGCATGTTCAGGCTGTAGAGATGGCTCAGAGGTTAAGAGAATTGACTGCTCTTCCAGAGGTCCTGAGCTCAATCCCTCCTCTCCTCTTAGGTGAGTGGACATTTTATTAACTTTTCTGAATTCCAATTTCCTCAAGTATATAAGCGAAGGTAACTGCAGGGGATGGTGGGAGATGGATGTGGCATGTACAGAGTGTAGTTCTTGGGGTGAGGGAATGATTCACTCAAAATCACCTGTTAAGGCCTTTAGAAAAGAAGCTACCCTGAAGAAACCAGCAGGAAAGGCCTAGATAAGGGAGGAGGGTCAGGTGGGAGAGGAGTCAGGATGCTTGTTCCCCTGATGTGTCTGTTCATGAGCCTACGCATGTCGAAGACAGACAATCTCCAGGAGCAATTAAACTTGCTTTTGAGGTAGCATCTCTCATAGGATTTGGTGTTTGCTGATTTCCTTAGGCTGGCCAGCAAGGGAGCTATCCACCTGTCTCTGCCTCCCAAGCACTAGGGTTGAAAGTGTGTACCACCACATCTGGCATTTCACATGACTGCTGAGGATCAAACTCAGATAATTATGCTTGTATTGCAAGCACTCTAAGGACTAAGGCATCTCCCCAGCCTGCTCCTTCAAATTATTTTTTTTTATTAACACTTTTATTTATGTATATATTTGTACATATTTGAGTATAAGCATTTGCCTGTATGTATGTCTGTGCATCAAATGCGTGCTTGTTGCCTGTGGAGGCCAAGAGAGGGGATTGGATCCTCTGGGATTTGAATTGTAAAAAGTTGCAAACTCAGGTCTTAGGAAGAGCAGCTAGTTTTCATAACCACTGAAGCCATCTCACCAGTACCTCTTCCTGATTTTTAAATGTCAAAAGTATTGAAAAGCAACAACAACAACAACAACAACAAAAACCAAAGCTAGTCTAGAATATGCCTAAACACCATTATGCTATCTCCCAAGAGAAAACTTTACCAACTAATGACTTCTTTCCCTCCTCCCTCTTCAAAATTGCAGAAGAGCCAAGACTCCTATTCAGAAAAGAAACATCTGTAAACTCCTTGCAGGCATGGTGTTGGCTTTCTCTTTCCCTGGTTTTGCTTTGTGGCTTTAATATGTTGACAAAGGCACATGGCTTCTGATTTTGGAGAAAGAAGAGAGGGGTACATTTGTTTGTGGAGATACGCATCTTCCTTTGATGACTTTTCAAATAAGTATCTTACTCTATGTGCCAAGACGTTAGTGATCACTAATATTTTATGTGTGCTGGGGAAAAGAATTATCAAGTTAATAGCTCTACAATTACTTTGTAAAACAAACTAACAGGCAAGAGCTGTACCCTTCTCAAATTTGAACCCCCAAACCATGGACACTGAGCATCTTGTAAGCTATACAAGGCTCAGTTGGTGTGAATGACTATGATAAGAAAGGGAATGGCCATCAAGGACAGTGGCCGTGCAACTCCCAAGGTGTAGCTTTCCTAGCATGGGGGACTGAGTTTTTGTTCTGGAGCGTGCATGTCCTCTTCTATGAACTTGATGCTAACAGTGATATGTGATTCATCTGAATCCCACACAGGTAAATTAAAACACATTTGCCTGTAAGACTCCAGTGTACCTAGATACCAAGTGACTGTTAGTATTTCCTTTACCACCATCGCCATGGGATATACCAACACTGATATGGGCAGAGCGCATGCTCAGTGCTGGTTGTTGGGTACCAAACTAATGTTTCCAATTTACTGCCTCATATTTTTAAATCCCTCAGTGCACATCTCTTATTCAAAGAAGAAAAATCAAGGCTCCTCCTTCAGACCTCTAGCCCTGAGAACATTTCGCACCATATAATTACTTCTTCCCTAGAATGGATGTGAGCTTAAAAAGGAATGGCAGACAACATAATGTGCCTTGAACAAAGAAAGTCACGTAAAAAAAAAAAAGACACACATAAACACCAAATGCACTAAACAAAGAAAGAATATTAAAAGCAGTAAGGAGAAAGATCAAGTAACATATAAAGGCAGACCTATCACAGACTTCTCACCAGAGATTATGAAAGCTAGAAGATCCTCGGCAGATCTCATATAGACCCTACAAGAACACAAATGCCAGCCTAGGCACTATACCCACCAAAACTCTCAATTACCACCAATGGAGAAACCAAGGTGTTCCATGACAAAACCAAATTTACATAATATCTTTCAGCAAATCCAGCCCTACAAAGGTGGATAATAGGTGGAAAACACCAATACAAGGAAGGAAACTACACCCTAGAAAAAGCAAGAAAGTAATCTTTCAACAAACACAAAAGGAGATAGCCACACAAACATAATTCTACCTCTAACAACAAAAATAACAGGAAGTAACAAACACGTTTCTTAATATCTGTTAACATCAATGAACTCAATTCCCCAATTAAAAAAGACATAGACTACAAGTCTCAGTTGGTGTGAATGACCATGATAAGAAAGAGAATGGCCATCAAGTATACTGGATACTTAAATAAGACCCAGCATTTTGCTATATATAGGAAATGCACCTCAGTGACAGAGACAGACACTACCTCAGAGTAAAAGGTTGGAAAACAATTTTACAAGCAAATAGTCCCAAGAATCAAGCTGGCGTAGCCATTCTAATATCAAATAAAATCAACTTCCAACCAAAAGTTATCAAAAAGGATAAGGAAGGAGACTTAGTGCTGGTCAAAGGAAAAATCTACCATGAAGAACTCTCAATTCTGAACATTTATGCTCTATATGCACCCACATTCATAAAAAAGTTTTTACTAAAGCTCAAAGCACACATCGCAGCACACACAGTAATAGTGGGAGACTTCAACACCTCACTTTCAGCAATGGACAGATCATGGAAACAGAAACTAAACAGAGATACAGTGAAACTAACAGAAGTTATAAAACAAATGGCTCTAACAGATATCTATAGAACATTTCCCCTTAAGGAAAAGAATATACCTTCTTCTCAGCACCTCACAGTCCTATCTCCAAAACTGACCATATAATTGGTCACAAAACAAGCCTCAACAGATACAAGAAGATTGAAATAATCCCATGCACCCTAACAGATCACCATGGACTAAGGCTGATCTTAAATTCCAACAAAAACAACAGAAAACACACATACACATGGAAGCTGAACAATGCCCTACTTATTGATAACTCAGTCAAGGAAAAAATAAAGAAAGAAATTAATGATTTTTTAGAATTTAATGAAAATGAAGACACATCGTACCAAAACTTATGGGACACAATGAAAGCAGTGGTAAGAGGAAAACTCATAGCTCTAAGTGCCCCCCAAAAGAAACTGAAGAGAGCTTACACTAAGAGCTTGAAAGCTCTAGAACAAAAAAGAAGCAAGTAGACTCAGTAGGAGTAGATGACAGGAAATAATCAGACTCAGGGTTGAAATCAACCAAGTAGAAACAAAAAGAACTATACAAAGAATCAACAAAACCAGGAGCTGCTTTTTTGAGAAAATCAATAAGAGAGATAAAACTAGCCAGACTAACCAGAGGGCATAGAGACAGTATCCAAATTAATAAAATCAGAAATGAAAAGGGAGACATAATAACAAAAATCGTGGAAATTCAAAAAAATCATTAGATCCTATGACAAAATAGTATACTCAACAAAACTGGAAAATCTGGATGAAATAGATAATTTTCTACACAGATACCAAACACTAGAGTTAAATCAGGATCAGATAAACTATCTAAACAGTCCCATAACCCCTAAAAAAAGTAGAAGCAGTCATTGAAAGTCTCCCAACCAAAAAGAGCCCAAGACCAGATGGTTGTAGTGCTGAATTCTATCAGAGCTTCAAAGAAGGCCTACTACCAATATTCCTCAAACTATACCACAAAATAGAAACCGAAGGAACACTATCCAATTCATTCTATGAAGCCACAATTATACTGATACCAAAGCCACACAAAGACCCAACAAACAAAGAGAACAAAATACTCAATAAAATTCTTGCAAACCAAATATGGAGATAAAGTGTAGAGCAGAGACTGAAGGAAAGGCCATTCAGAGACTGCCCCACATGGGGATTCATCCCATATATAGTTATCAAACCCAGACACTATTGTGGATGCCAAGAAGTGCATGCTGACTGGAGCTTGATATGGCTGTCTCTTGAGAGGCTTTGCCAGAGCCTTACAAATACAGAGAAAGATGCTCGAAGTCAACCATGGGACTGAGCATGAGGTCCCCAATAGAGGAGTTAGAGAAGGAACTGAAGAAGCTGGAGGGGTTTGCAACCACATAGGAAGAACAATATCAATCAACCAGGTCCCCTATCCCCACCCCCACCCCCCCCACCAAGAACTCACAGGGACTAAGCCATCCACCAAAGACTACACATGGCTCCAGCTGCATATGTAGCAGATGATGGCTTTGTCAGGCATCAATAGGAGAGGTCCTATGAAGGCTCGATAGATGCTCTGGTGTAGGGGAATCAAGGGCAGGGAGGTGGGGGTGGGGTGGTGAGTGGAGGGACACCCTCATAGAAGCAGGGACAGGGAGGATGGGACAGGGGTTTCCGGGAGGCAAGGAAACCTGGAAAGGGGATAACATTTGAAATGTAGATAAAGAAAATATTCAATAAAAAAAAGTAAGAAAAAAAATACATATAAAAAGGTCCCAACACAGCAAAAACAAAACAACTGAAATCTACCAGAAAATCAGTTGAGGGAAACTTTACAAGGTTAACTAAGATTTTGCTGTGAGTGATGGATTCATAGGTAAATTTTATTGCTTCTGTATACCTTCCTAAAGTTAGCAAACTCTGTGCATTTTTCTCAAATGAGCTAATGCATGTAAAGTGTAAAGTGTTCCACAGACTTAAGCAATGCTGTTATGATTGGATTGCCTACCTTTTCACATCTAGTGTTGGCTGGCTTACTGCTGGCTGTTCGGCTGGTGTTTTCTCAAGAGGCAGACACCAGCTGCCTAAGTACAGAGTCCTCTTCACCCAGAGACTAGCAATGTCCCAGGGAGACACTGGGCTGGAGGGAGTGTTTTCAGTAACAGGTCTGAAAGCTACTGCACCCTGTTCTCAAAGGAGAAAACAGGACTCCCCAACAACTGAGTGACAGAAACTAAGGATGGATTTCTCCTGAGATAAAACATATTTGCTAAATTGCTTCTTTGAGCAACCACAGAGCCATAGGCAGAATTTGACTCGAGGGAAAATGGCCCTATAAGCTATCATCACTTCTCTTCTGTTTTCCCATCCCTAAGGACAATATACCTGAAATGATGGCTAGACATGCCTTAGAGTTCAGTGGAAGTGTGTTCCCTGCCTCTGGCTGAAGGGACTTAATTTATATCTATGTGAAGAAACAGTGAGATTATTGAGAACTGGGAACTAGGACTTGATGGCTCTGACCCTTATTTTCTATGTGACCTTGAACAAATTCCATGTAAACAGTAAAGGGTTTGAGCTTCACAAAGTATCTTTGGTAAACCAGAAGGGTACTTGCAGCTGGCCTAGCAGGTGCTTTCAATTAAACCTCATACTACCCCCACATGTTAGGGTGCCTCTTGGTCCTGTCTTTTTGATGAAGTTTTTATCATTTGAAAGGTTCAGTTGTGTGTCCATAATCAGTGAACACAGCAGCTAGAACTGAACCTAGGGACATTTCCTCTGAGTTTGTGTAGTCATCATGCCACTATCGTGTCAAGTCCAGTGCTCTTTGAGGTATTTTCTAGTTTTAATCATCCAGCTCAATGGTTTGGGGGCTATAGGACAGGGACACTCATCTGGCAGTTGTCCTTGGTATAGTTACTTTGGCTTCCTCTTCCAGATACTCTCAATCCTAAGTAATAGCTACACCAAGGACTGGGATTGACGGTACACTGAGTAAAGAGAGGAACTCAAGTTTGAGGCAAGCTTGGGCTATATAATAAGACAGTGACTCAAAGGAAAAACTTTAAAGTTCAGTCAAGTGATTAAGATATTAACTGCTAAAGATCCTTTCCTTAAATTCACAATGAAACTATTTGGTGCCTTCAGATAACATCTCTACTTTTTAACTCTGTGCATCAGACACATACAAAGGGTGTAAATTGTTATGGTGTTTATATGGCAGCAAGAATGCACCCATGAAATCTGAACAATATGGTGAGTAGACAGCATCTGCAGAATGAGACCATAGCTGATCCACGTGCTACATATGAGTAACACTAAAATAAAGGTGGACTCAGAACACACACACACACACACACACACACAGACACACATACACACACACACACACACACAGAGAGAGAGAGAGAGAGA
>JADRCD010221380.1:20379-33775 GCA_019843815.1 Montemys delectorum
AGAGAGAGAGAGAGAGAGAGAGAGAGAGAGAGAGAGAGAGAGAAAGGAAATGCTGCCCCAGAAATTTGCTCAGAGAGCCTGGGGCACCACACTCATCTGAAATCGCATCCAAGGCTCTTTCTTTCCTGTGGTTTCTATGAAACTGTTGAGTTTTAGTGAACCACATAAACAGGAGAGAAAAAAAAAATCACTCTCTGACTGTTACCAGCTGTGTGTATTTTTACTCTGTAGACCAAACCAGAAGCCACTAGCAGTCTCTCATGAGTAGAGGTGGTTACATTTCAGTATACTCAGTGAAGGTTCAGAAGAGCTAATTCTTCAGGCCCTGACTTTACTTGTTGGAGAGAGAATAGGAAAAGGCATGGGCCCCTCTTTCCTAGATCCCAGTATTAACTCCTACATCACAAACAATTAACAAGCTCTTAATTTATGTCAATCTCTAAGCTAGAAATGAACCTGAGGCCTTTGTTTCTGCACTTCAATGCACCCTGTAGACTAGATGAAAAGGAATAGAAGCAAGTCAGTAATTGCTATTTCATTCACTGTGCTGGGACTGTAACCAGGGCCTCCTAGCTGTTAGGCCAGCACTTTGCCACTCTACCTCCCAGCTGCAAGCCAGTGTGACTATGAGTACATATGGACTGAGGGGGACAAGTCCACATTATTCTAAGCTACCAACGTGTGTATCTTAGTTTCTTTACTATTGCTATTATAAAAGCCTCTTTTAAAAAGTCACCTCACGGAGAAAGGGTTTATTTTAGGTCCTATTTCCGAGTTACAATCCATCAAGCTGAGGAAGTCAAAGCACCAGGGGCTTGAGGTAGCTGGTTACGTTATGTGCATAGTCAAAAGAGCAGTGAACCGATGGGAGTGTTCAACTTGACTTGCTCACTTTTGCAGAGTTTAGGATCCCCGGCCTATGGAATAGCACTGGCCACCGTGGGGGGTGGGTAAGTTGTCTTATCTCAAGGCATGCTATAGCCCATCTCCCACATGGTTCTTGGTTTTATTGAGTTGACAGTAGTAACCACCATACTGCCTAACTTTGTCCATTTTAGTCTAACACATTGATATATCTGATTCAATTTTACAGAGAATTACACAAAAATTAAATAGATCACCACAAGCCCCGTAGATTTTTTTTTTAATGAGGTATTCTTATAAAAAGACAGAGAACTACGGAATGAATATACAGAAGTGAAAACGGAAGTTAGGGATTCTGGGGCAGTTGACTCTGGGCAAGGTGGGGATGACCTTGAACTAAGAAGCCAGCTATAACAGACAAGCCTGTACCTAGATGTCTGCCCACAGAGTCTCCTAATCTGAGACTCTTCTTCTTTTCCAACTCCTGCCCTGATTAAGCTAGCTACACTGATTTTTAAGGCTTTTGAGCTGAACATGTCCACAGAGAGTTACTGGTAAGGAGCCTTGCTCAGGGCTCCAGGCACTGTCCATGCTGGACTTAGTTGTAACTGTGTGACAAAAAAGTTGGTGGCATGCTTCTGTGTCATGAGCACATCTGGTTTTCCTCTGGGATTTTTCTGGGGTACAGATGTTTTTACACAAGCCATCTGTAAGTGATCCATGGTGATGCTGCCTTTTCCTCCGAGTAGGCTTCGTATCTGGGAACAGAGCTTCCCAGATGGCCAATCTATCACCTTCAGAGCAGGATGAGCATGAACTTATAAGCCTTCATTTCAAATATGATGCAATGTGAAAGCTCAGCGAGGTGAGACAGAAAGATGGCTCAGATAAGATTTTCCCAACACACAACACTGCCTCTAGTTGGCACACTGGACACCTTACCTCTTAGCCATCTTAAATATGGCCTACCTGGATTAACCTAATGACCATTTTTCCAAGTGAGAAATCAGAAACTCACAGAGAGCTAGAGTTATACCCAAAGTCATAGAACTAGTCCAGGGCTAGATTTCCTGATCCCACACCCAAGAATCATTCTGGCAAATGAATGTTTTAGTCAAACAACTTGTTACAGTTCTTATAGTCAAAAAAGTGATTAAAAACCAGATGACAGGCAGCTTTTTCATATATACAGATATTCTGATGGAGAAAAAGTAAAACTGACCTCATGTATTCAGGCTAGGCAGATGGCTCAGTGGGTAATGTGCTTGCTACTATGAGAAATACATTTTTTTTTTTTTTTAAACAGGGAGCTTGCCCAAGGCACAATATTCCATAAGTCTCCTCCATCTTGTACTTGTTTGCTCAACCTCTAGATGTTCTGTTGTTGATATTTAATTTTCTCACACCAATTAGATAACTGAATCAGATTATAGTTTGAGCACCCACTAAAGGGGTGGGATGAAACCCAGCCACTAACTTTGCTTTGTGGTTTCTTTGTATGACCCATAATTATTCTTTTGTGGGCTGGCGAGATGGCTCAGCGGGTAAGAGCACTGACTGCTCTTCCAAAGATCCTCAGTTCAAATCCAAGCAACCACATGGTGGCTCACAACCATCTGTAATGAGGTCTGATGACCTCTTCTGGTGTGTCTGAAGTCAGCTACAGTGTGCTTATGTATAATAATAAATACATCTAAAAAAAAATTACTCTCAGAGTGAGTTCCAGGACAGCCAGGGCTACACAGAGGAACCCTGTCTTGAAAAAAACAAAACAAAAAAAATTCTTTTCCTATACAATGTAAGCCTGAGGGCCTGAATTCAAATTCTCAGTGGCCACATACAAAAATCTAGATATGTTTACATAATCTGTACCTCTAGTACTAGAAGATAGAGATGGGTGGGTCTCTGGAGCTTACTGGCCACGTACTGTAGACAACTGGTGAGCACCAGCCTCAGTGAGACTTTATAAAGATAAGTTGGGAGCAAAGTTGACACATTGGTGCTGCGCGCGCGTGTGCGCGCGCGCACACACACACACACACACACACACTGTGCTATGAAGAAAAAATAAGAAAGGGACCACGCAAGATAGGTCATGTTAGGGAGGGAGGAGTAGAGACTGGGGAATGTTTTTAACAGTTGAAGGGACACTGATTGATATGGAATGAGAACTTGATATCAGTTCTCACCCTGCTACCATTGTTCTGTGATTTTAACTCTCTAAGTCTCCATTCTCTTCTCTAAAAATGGAACCAGTTAAAAATGCTTTGCCGAGTTTGCAGATTTTGTGATCATCAACATGCCATGTCTAAATATGCAGCTCTCTCAACTTGTATGGGGTAGCATTATCCTGCTTTGGGGCTTTAGAGTTAGACCTGGTTATAATACTGGTCTTATCATTTGGAGTTGTGTGACTCCAATTTTCTCAGTGCTTACTCCTGTGATACATGACTCACAAGGCATGTCATTATAGTGATTACAGCTGTATTTCCCTCTCTCATTCCCTGCAGAAAATCTCAGCTCCCACACACTAGCAGAAAGTGGCTAGATCTCCTTCAGGAACACAAAGAGCCATTACAGAAACTCAATCCTGGGATGCACAAAAAGCTTGCATACTTATACCACTCCTATGAGACAGAAACTGATGACTCAGAGTGTTGATGTGAGAAGGGTACGCAGCCTGGGACCAAGTGGGTAGAGTGCAGTTATCAACTACTGATGTCTACTATGGCCATAGGATAAAAATGCTGTGATCTGAAAGGTGCTGATGACTGTCTACAACTGCATATGAATTCCAACCTCACTGGTGTCCAGTCTTTGTTTTTTCCCCTGCTTTGCAGATGTCTTATAAGTTTCATAATTAATTGTTAATAGCAGATAACTTTTTACTATGAGTCCCTCTGAAATAAAGACATATATAGTTTTTGTTTTGTTTTGTTGTTGTTGGCTTTTTTGGGTTTCTAGGGAAATAAACCTAACAAGATCTGTTCCTGAGGCTGATAAACTCAAAGTGATAGCTGTCAGAAAAGAATGTGCAGAACTCGCAGCCAATGGTTCCGGGCCATTTTCTGCCTGGATATATGGTATCCTTCCTTTGGGCAGGCCTCTGTCCATTTAAGCCTTCATGGGCTTAACAAAAATTTATGAACTGACTTCAGTGTATTTTAATTACTAAAGTAAGGGCATGCACTTTGTTGTCTTCCATTTAAACTGGTAACACCTGGCTATTTCCAGCATTCTTAAACAGGGAGATTCTTTTATCAGCAAACTTCCCCGGGTGGAGCAAAACCTTCTTGATAAGAGAGACTTATTATGGGGTGCAGATCTTGGGGAGAGCTACATGTTGTGGACTGGCAAGCAATAGGGAGACATGCTATCCTCAATGCAAGGTTAGACTATCCTTAGTTTTTACTTCTCTGGAGGACAGGACTCAGATTGTCATGTTCCTTGTAGAGGGTCTGTTTTCAAATTAACTAGACGTAGAGTTTCTCATCTAGAGAGGGCCCACAGTGGAGCACCTGTCCTGGAGGTGGTAAGCTCCCTGTCTTTGGGGGATTTCAGCAAGATGCAAGAGATGGAACTTTGAATAGGAAAGTATGCAGAGAACAACTGTGACTCTTACCAGCTGGGCTCCATGGAGCACTAGGGTTTGTGTCTGTATATACCTGGGTGGGTAAAAATGGAGTAGGGAAAGAGATGCAAAGAATAAGGAACCATAGATGCGCATCATTAATCCCTGCATTATATTGTATTATGTAAATGAATTCATTGGTTCTAGAGATAGATGCCTACACAAACTATTGAGCAGGCACGGTTATGTCTCATTAGCTGCTGTCATTCAATATTCTTGTCAAACCTATTTTCTTTATTTTTTTAATTGGCTATTTTCTTTATTTACATTTCAAATGTTATCCCCTTTCCATGTTTCCCTCCCTCCTGGAAACACCCTATCACATCCTCCCTCTCCCTGCTTCTGTGAGGGTGTTCTTCCACCCACCCACTCCCACCTCCCAGCCCTTGATTCCCCTACACTGGGGCATCTATAGAGGACCAAGGACCTCTCCTTCCATTGGTGCATGACAAGGCCATCCTCTGCTACATAAGCAGCTGGAGCCATGTGTACTCTTTTGTTGATGGCTTAGTTCCTGGGAATTCTGAGGGGTCTGGTTGGTTGTTGTTGTTCTTCCCATGGGGTTGCAAACTCCTTCAATTCCTTCAGTCCCTTCTCTAAGTCCTCTATTAGGGGTGCTGCGCTCAGTCCATGGTTGGCTGCTAACATCTGCCTCTGTATTTGTAAGGCTCTGGCAGGGCCTTTCAGAGACAGCCATATCTGGCTCTTGTCAACATTCGCTTCTTGGCATCCACAAAAATGTCTGGGTTGGTAACTGTATATGGGATGAATCTCCAGGTGGGACAGTCTCTGGGTGGCCTTTCCTTTAGTCTCTGCTCTACACTTTATCTCCATATTTGCTCCTGTGAGTATTTTATTCTCCTTCTAAGAAGGACCGAAGCACCCATACTTTGGTCTTCCTTCTTGAGTTTCTTGTTGTCTGTGAATTGTATCTTGAGTATTTGGAGCTTTTGGGCTGATATCCACTTATCAGTGAGTGCATACCATGTGTGTTCTTTTGTGATTGGGTTACCTCACTCAGGATAATATTCTCCAGATCCATCCATTTCCCTAAAAATTTCATAAATTCATTGTTTTTAATAGCTGAGTAGTACTCCATTGTGTAGGTGTACCACATTTTCTGTATTCATTCCTCTCTTGAGGTACATCTGGGTTGTTTCCAGTTTCTGCCTATTATATCCCTTTGATCTCCTTTTATTGTCTAATTGCTCTGGCTAAGACTTCAAGTACAATATTGAATAGGTAGGGAGAGAGTGGGCAGCCTTGTCTAGTCCCTGATTTTAGTGGGATTGCTTCAAGTTCCTCTCCATTTAGTTTGATGTTGGCTACTGGTTTGCTGTATATTGCTTTTACTGTGTTTAAGTATGGGTCTTGAATTCCTGATCTTTCCAAGACTTTTATCATGAAGGGGTGTTGGATTTTGTCAAATGCTTTCTTAGCATCTAATGAGATGATCATATGTTTTGTCATACCAGCAGTCCCCTAGCTGGAGGCTGTGCTCCTTATAAGTTAGTTCATTGCTGCTGAGGCACACGTCAAGCACTATGCTTGATGGTTTTATGTTACTTTGACACAAGGCAGAGTCCCCGAGAGGAAGGAGCTTCAATTGAGAAAGGACATCTGAAAGACTGGGTTGTAGGTAAGCCTTAGGGCACTTTCTTACTTAGGGACTGATGGGAGAGGACTCAGGTCATTGTGGGCGCTGCCCACTCTGGGCTAGTGGACAAAAAGCAGGAAAAGAAAGCTATGAGCAGCATTCCTTCACAGCCTCTGCATCAGCTCCTGCCTCTAAGCTCCTGCCCTGCTTGAATCCTATCCTACCTCCTTTCCATGAGCAATGATGGAAGTAAAAGCCAAATAAAGCCTTTTCTCCCCAAATTGCTTTTGGTAGTAATGTTCAACACAGCTATAGTAATCCTGACTAATACACCCTCAACTAACTCACTTATTTTGTTTTATTTTATCTTATTTTTGGTTTCAGCATCAGGAACGACCAAATGACCCATTTTCATGCTGTGAATTAATTCCTTACTCAGGAAGACTGCCTGACCCAGGGCAAAGGTGACACAACTTGTATGTCGTGTAGATAGATTTCTAAGGGAATCCCCAGGTTTCTCTCTCAGCCATTCCCCGAGAAGTGTTAATTACATCTGATGTCTAGCCATCTTAATGACAGTCACCTTAAGACAAAAGGTACATCCCAATGCATGGAGTGTTTCTGAAAACCAGGATGCTGGATGCTGTCACAAGATTTAGCCAGGAAACACTTAGGAAGACATCTCTCTTCCCATTCTTTAGATGGTAAACTGGGTCTAAAAACATTCATGGGACTTTGCTGATGTCGTATATCTGTTGCTCATTTCTAGAGGACTTATTCCCTCCTCAGCACCATTACTGCCTTCTACCACTGAAGAAAGAGCTGAGAAGGCATCCTTTACAACCCATGCCTGTCTTGTCTCCACTGCTTCTTTCCACACAGTCCATACTCCAGACTCTGTATTTCTTCTTACTCAGCCTGTAGGGGGAGCTTGCCTTATTGTTGACTGGGTCAATAAAGATGGCAGGAGCCAATTGCTGGACAAAGGATAAAGGCTGTATTTCTGGGTGGCACAGGAAGAGAAGTGGACAGAGAGGACTGGGAGAGGGACCAGGCAGTGAAATGCATAGGAAGGTGCAGACATGTAGGTATCTCGGGGTACTGATCGTGTGTACCCTCTTTAGGCAACTGCAGCTGCGGAGGCTAAGGAGGATAGGGTAGTATATTCTTCGCCCAGCCTTTGAGTTATCTGGTCAGTTTTAAAATATAAAAGTCTCTAGTGTTTTCCTTCATTGGGGCTAAAGGGAGTTGGGTGAGACCGCTGTTGCTGGCAGAGGAGCGGGTGGCACTCTTGGGAATACAGGCAGTTACTGTTCTCAGAGCATAGCCGGGACCTCGGGAAAATGTTAGCTAGCCGTGAGGGCTGACTAGATGGCAGGTAAGTGGCTGCTAGTCCCAGAGCCTAGCTGGAGCAAACATGTTTACTGAAACTACATGCAACACTCAGCCTTCAGATCTGAGCTCCTGGCCAAGTCTGGTGATGCAGACCTCCAATTCTAGCACTTGGGGAAGAGGAGGATCACACATGTAGCTGTAGCTTGGACTAGAGAGTGAGCATAAAGCCTGTTTGGGGAACCTAGTGAAACTTTAAATACAATAAAATGAAAATCAAACAGCAGAGAGGTGGGGGAGGAGATAGGGGAAGAGGAAGAGAAGGGAGGAGGGAGAGAGGGAGGGAGGGAAGAGAGAGAGAGAAACTGGGGTGTAGTCATAACGTGCCTGCCATACATGACAGTCTAGGTTTAATTATGTCAGAGACATGTCTTTTTCCCCATGCCCCCTCAAAGTACTACCACCCACCATGTACCACTTACTACTACCATGGACCACCACTTGTCACTGTGTAACACTCATGCCTGTCTCCATCCTCCAGGAGATAAGCACTGTGAAAGCCAACCTTAAGCCTTCTGAGTCTCAGGAAGCATCTGCTGGGTGGAGGAAAGGTCTCGAGGCTTATATGGTCTGCTGTGGGAACCATTCTCTCTGGGAATCTGAAGGTCAGGTGAAGCAGAATTTGGATCCTTTCTCCAGACCCACAGCCATCTGTTTACCGTGCAAGCTCTGATGGCCTCTTCCTACAGTTTGAAGCATCAGCTTTGAATAAGACCTTGGATTTGACTCTGTCCCTTTGTCTTTGTTTTTACCTCACCTTTGCCATGCTTCAGAGAACCAGGTGGTGGGATTCCTATAGAGCTTGGCACAGGGAGGACAATGTTCACAGACCCCCCCACCCTCCCATACGGCCCCTGTCGCTACTGGATTTATCCTGCAATTTAGTCAAAAAAGACATCTGTCTGGCAGGATACAGGGACCTGCTGCCTTGATTCATGAGTGCTAGGTGTACGTTTTCCCTCTCCTTAAAATCTACAAATCCACCCAATTGAGCTCTCCATTCCTGCTGCTCCTAGCCAAGTGCGACCTCATTGTTGTCCTTTCACATCTAGCTGGAACACAGCCTCTGACTGTGTTCTTCTGTCTTTCTCTGAGTACTCTGTGGCTAATCTTATCTTTTATATTCTGTTCCCTGCATTGACTTCTCTCAAATGTAAATGTGACTATACCTATAAAATTATCAGGCTTTAGTCCAAATTCCCAACCCTGTCAGAAATCCTTGTGCTGTATACAAGTACAGTGCACAAAACTGTGGAACAGAATTCAACAGCACAATGTTTTCTGACTCTGTCCCTGCCTCTTCACTTGCCTGCCCTTCCCGTTTCCCTGGTCCTTTATTCTCTCATTAATTGCTTACTACATTCATTCCTTGAACATTTATGTGCCAGGTTCTGTTCTAGGAGTGGGAATTCCAGGGGAGAAAGGTTCCAAATCTCCCAACATAAAAGCCTTATATTTGGGGAAAACAAAAAACAGTCTAGGCAATTATAGATAGTAGTGTGTACTTTGACGGAAAGAAGATGAGATAGGTCACAAAACATGACTTAAGGGGTGACTCTGGGTGGCCATTTAAATGAGAACATTTAAACATGCCAGGGAGGGACAACGAACTCTAGATGGCAGCAAAGCATGCAGACCCAATGGTGAGCTGGGGATGGAGCAGGAAAAGTCTACCTGGCGCATGGTGGTTGGTGGGGAGACGTTAGGATGCTGAGTTCTTAAAGCAGACTACTTTACACCTTGGAAAGCCTTCCTTCTGCCTCACCAGGAGTTGTTAAGTAGCAGCTTGCCTATGGCTCATTGACTGGCCCCTGGCCTATGGTTTGCATCTACATATATAAAATGAGCAAGCAAGCAGCACAGTCATTGACTCTGAGAAAGGCAGAAAGTGACCCCTCCAGCCCCGGGGTATACACAGGGGAAGGAAGGGGCAGACAGCCTTTGAGGAACTCATGCTTGACCCTGAGAAGCCAGGGATGCAGATGACTGGTGGGTAGACAACCACAGAAGGGAAATCAGAGAAAAGAGAGTTTTCACTGGTCATCTGGAAGGTACCCAACCACCAGTGGTGAGAACAAACTCTGATTTGAGCAAAAATAAAAGCCAAGGAAATGGAGTGAATGGAACCAGAATGCTTCTCAGAGTTCAAGGGTTTCAATTACAATTACCTCAGTGAATTGTAGACACTGAGAAATTCTCTAGGGTGCCAGGGAAAAAAGCTAGAGCAAAAAGCCACTTCACTGGGACTCAGAAGGTAGTAGTGGCATTGTGATCAGAGTAACTCCATCAAAGGGCAGGAAGGCTCCTGACATTCTACAGAATCTAGAAAGACTTCTCAGGACACCTAAGACAGCAAAAAATACCTTGCCAGTCTAAGAGGGAAATTCTAGATTTCGATACATTTTTACTTAGTTTATATACAATAGACCCTTTGCCAACTCACACATCCTTCCATCTGCTGTGCCCTCTTCTTTTTCCCACCCATTAGTCCCTACCCTGTTTTCCAAAACAGGCCCTGCTTCTGTGCCTTTTCACCAAGTGCATCTTCTGCATGGATCGTATCACCTTAGCTTAACTACAGCTAGCTTTCCTGTAATTCAGGGTTCAGTGTCAATTTTACCCTCTCACCTCAAGCTTGCTGCTCTCCAGAGAAGTAACTTGCCTGGCTTCTCACTAGCTATGGCTATGTAGAACTGGAGGTCAGCTGATCATTTTTCCTGACAGCTTGGGTGGTTATCAACTAGCTAGCTGTGTTTATCCTGCTAGGATACACATATCCTGAGGTAGAGATCATCGTCTCTTCCCTCTTCTGCTCTATTGTCTGTCTTAATAGATTCATTTATTTTCATTTTAAGTATATGAGTGTTTGCTTGCATACATGTATGGGTACCCCATTCCGATAGTGGCATAGAAGCCATAAGGGGGCATCAGATTCCATGAAACTGGAGTTACAGATGGTAGTGAGCTGCCATGTGAGTACTGGAAATTGAATGGCATCCTCTGCAAGTGCAGCTAGTATACTTGACCACTGAGTAGTCTATCCAGTTCTCTTTTCATCTGTCCCACCTCAGCGCTCAGAATGAGAAGAACACCTCTGTATACATTTAAAATATACATCTATATTGAATGAATGAAACAATTTCTTCAGGTCTGACACTGAAGGCCTAGAAAAGACAGAACAAGCAGCATATGATTTCTAATCTAATATACAGCAGATGCTAACCTCTGGAGTATAAATGCCATTTCTTGCCCATTTTGCAGTTGATGAAATCGATATAGAGGCACAGGCTATCTTGTTTAAGGCCCCATAGGTAGATGTGGTGGTTTGAATAGGATTGGCTCCCATAGACTCATGTGGGTTTTTGTTTGTTTGTTTGTTTGTTTGTTTGAAGACATGGTTTCTCTGTGTAGCCCTGGCTGTCCTGGAACTCACTCTGTAGACCAGGCTGGCCTCTACCTCAGAAATCCGCCTGCCTCTGCCTCCCAAGTGCTGGGATTAAAGGCGTGCGCCACCACTGCCCGGCCCTAATGTGTTTTAATGCTGGTCACATAGCAAGTGGCAGTATTAGGAGGTGTGGGCTTGTTGCAGAAAGTGTGTTACTGTGGAGGTAGGCTTTGACATCCCAGATATGATAAAGCTATACTCAGTGTGGCTGACAGTGTTCTGATGCCTGCGGAACAAGACCTAGAACTCTCAGTTCCTTCTCTACCAGCGTGTCTGCCTACATGTTGCCATGCTTCCTACCGTGACAACAGAGGTCTAAAGCTCACAAGCTGTAAGCCAGACCCAGTGAAATATTTTCTTTTATTAGAGGATAGTAGTGTCTCTCTACAACAACAGAAACGGAGATAGAAGTAATGAGAAAGTCTGGACAAAAATTCTAGGAAAGAAGCTGTGAGTGGCTGCTGCGAGCTTCAAGACTGTAGAGATGCTAAAGTATTACATCATGCCGCAGAGGCTAACTACCTTATTCTGGGCTAGTTCTAGTTTTCTAGGACAGACATTCCTTGTTCATCTCTGTGAACTAACATATTGTGACTAATAGATTTAAAACTTTTTAGAATCTATTAATTTAGCAGACCACTAAGGAGCTTCCATCAACCACAAAGTTCAGAGAGCACCTCCGGCCTCTAGGAAAGCTTCCCCCATCTTGCTATCTCCGATATAGTCACCAATACATTTTAGACTCACCTGGATTTATGAGTTTCCTAATTCTGAAAATTTGTAAGCTCAATGAGAGTACTACATTGGAACACTGAATTTGAGATAACATAAATCCGTGTTTCTGGACCTCCAGAATAAACTATCTTTTATTCTCTGTAAGACGAGACTTGTGGATTTTTGTGTTAACAAAACTAATAGTTAGAGTCAGACTCAGGCCAGCTAGATTCTATGTCCCTGCTGCCTGTGGCTACCACGCTCCTTTTCTATATCCTTAAGAGTTCAGCGTTGGTCACAGCTGTCTTCCTTGTTTGTTGTGTGAACATGAGCAACTTGCTTAATTTCTCTACTTCAACATTTTCCATAGTAAAATGGCTCAATGAATAAAAATGAGCTATAACATATGAAAAAAAAGGATAAAACAGTAACAACCAAAACACCCAATAGCTTCAAACTATTCACCCAATGCCTTCATTGTCCAAACCAACTAAGCAGAGGCCAGTCCCTGTGGGAGTCTCCTTCTGTGTCACCCTAGGCACCAACCAAGATGAATCGTGGGTTCTACGTGGATACCTTTACCACTACGTGCTTGGGAGATTCCTGGCCAAGAGGCAGACATAGATACATGATAGTTGCTTCTGTTTGGAAATTCACTCTAATCCATTCAGCTGAGCTAATGAATGGTCTCCTCCCATATCAGCAGTGATCCACAGGAAATCACCAGATGACGCACTGGGCCATGGATTCCATGGCAGCTAAGTTGTCTTACTTCTCTGGGTCTAGCCCTGAGCTGAGTGTAGTACCCAACAAGGACCCAACACAGACAAATGAGAGTATGGCCAATCTCCCTGATGATCTGTGGAACACTCACATTTTCACTGTTGACATCAGTCTCGCTGGGGCAGCCAAACAGTTCCCGCCGCAGGAGGTTGCCATCATACTCTAAGAAGGTCAGGTAGAGGTTGCGGAAGAATTCCACGTGTTTGTTCTTCACACGGAGCTTCTTGGGGGAGTTCCAGTGGATGACCTGGAGGTTGGAAAGGAAGCTATCAGATGGCAAGGGCTATACTACATGGCTTTGACTGGACAAAATATAATGTATGGGTCTGAAGTTCATTCACTCACTTCTGGAAATGTAACCAAGTTTGCCTCTGTTCTAAGCTGTCATTTAAGGGAAGTTTCCTTATTCTCTGTGTCACAGGAGCATCTATAGTTCCTGCACATGCTGTACTAGACTTTCATCTATGGGAACCTCCAGCTCTGCAATACAGAAGCTGTGACCCTGCAGTTAAGAAACCTGCTTGGTGATGCAGACAATCCAGAAGGACACCTGAGCCCTGAAAAAGGACAGATATTTTCTTCATCTCTTCTCTCTACTCTTAATCACCACAGTGTTAAACATCCTCTACCATTTCTGACTTATGTTTTATTTCAGGGCCAATTCTATAGTTTTTGCCTTGTTACCACTTATAAAGATTAAATTCCCTGTTTAAATAATTAGTAAGGCCTCCGTCTTTAGCCAGAGCTAAGTGACAGTGGCATAGAACTGCTATGGAATGCAAACATGTTAATATGTGCAAACCTGGAACTGGGTAAGCACTCACAAAAATGTGGGTTCCTTTAGCATCTCCAGTTTGCCACATTGAGATAACCTGAAGCATGTCACCCTGGGAGCTGACCATAGTACATTTATGGTCAGCCAATATGCAATTAGAAGGCAGAGTAGGGGGAAGAGCATAGAACAGAGATA
>JADRCD010221381.1:0-17038 GCA_019843815.1 Montemys delectorum
CTCACGGCTGTCTGGACGGGTGGAGGAGCAATGGTCAGGGAGAGAGCAGACTGCCTCACACAAGGCCATGGCTGGAGCCAGAGGAAGCAGAGAGTCCGCTGAAGGGGATTATGATCGCCAGGGAGCCAGCACATGGCTCTGATTCCCTCCGGTGACCAGATCGGCAAGGGGTGATCAAGGACTAGAGACAAAACAGAGATAGAGATCTAAGATGTCTCCGAAAGGCTCCGTGGCTTTACTTGCATGCCTGCTACCTCTGGGCCTCCAGAATAACATGATAAAATGTAGTTCTCTTCTCCTGCCTCCCTGAGTTCCAAACCTGGAGATACTGAAACAGGAAGATGCCATGGGTGCCTCAGAGCGATCAGCCCCACAGCCTTACCCACCTTTGCGACCTCCTGGGCCCTCTTATACCCCTTGTGGTTGCAGTCATCCAACAGTAAGTCATACATCCCAGCTCTGGCTTCTAGTCTCTCAAACACACTTCTCCCTCCCCAGCATCTTCCCCTCTGGCCACCATTCACCACCATTCACCCTCTGGCCAAAAAGTCCCCTCCAGTTGGACATTTCTGTGGTTCTCTTGTCCACAAGATAGCTTAGATGGCTGTCCTCCCCACATTCCTCGGGACTTCTGATTTCTCAGATGGACTTATGACATGACCACCTGCTCCTCCAAGGGGTGATCAGAAGAAGGTTCCATCTTTTAATTCTTTGTCCCTAGAACCTGGCAGAGTATCTAGAACATAGAGCCCTCAATACATGTTGGCTCAGTGAATAGATGGTTTGGGGTGGATGGATAGTTTTGGTGGTTTTGGGAAGATGGGCAGATGGGTGGGTAAGATGATGGTGGATAGATGAGTGAATGGATGGATGAACAGTTTAGGGTGGTTGTATAGTTGGGTAGATGGATGTGTGGATGGGTAGATGAATATATGAATAGATGAGTGTGTGGATAGGTAGCACAGTAGGTAGAGGGATGGATGGTGGGTGGGTTGTTTAGTGGATGGATGGATAGGCGGATGGATGGATGGACAGACGGATGGATGGACGGATGGATGGATACATGGACATAGTCTTGAAATCTTTAGAAGACTGTGTTTTCTTGGTATTCTAATCATTTGATGGACTACATACAAATAACCATTTCTGCAATCATCAGGACCCTGTAGCCCAGACACACTAGGGTTTCTGTCATGCACAAAAGTCCAGATGTAGACACTTTTGGGCTAGGAAGGGCTTTCCAAGAAGCTGTTGGGACTCTAGGTCTTTGTGTCTCTGCTCCACCACCAAGGCTTCTTCATTCAGTTTGGCTGATGATGCTCCATCTGTTACAACTACATTCCAGGAATCAGGAAGAAAAGGAATCTTCCTAGATGTCCAGTGTGTCGCTCCCTTGCCTTTCAGTTAGAAACACTCATCTCTGGGAACACTGTTTGGTGTAAATTCCCTTGATAGCACTGGTGAATGAATAACAGGATGTCTCTGAGTTTGTACCCTCTGGTGGCATGCCCTGGTGCTGGAGAGGCCTGGCCTTGGCCGTGTGTGAGCCTTCTCTTTGCCCACATGGCCGAGCCAGCCAGTCATTGCTCCTCGTGTTCACTGTTCCATCATATTTTCATTGAGTGTCTGTTACAGCTTCACCCTTTGCCAGTCATATGACTCTCGCATGCCCTTGGTTTGAGTCTCAGTTCCTGTTCGCATATGGTGGGATAAATAGTAACCTCCAGCATCTGACGTGTGAAGTAGGACATAATGTACACAAGTACATTAAAGGTCAAGACCAAATGTGAAACAGGTCAAGGGTTCAGTGTTTCCATTGATTCACAGCAAAGATGATGGGATCCATTGCCATCTGGATATAGCTATAAGCTGTGCTAATGTTCAAATCCATTCTGCATTAAAAGGGGGGTCTCCTGGGGTCCCCGTAGCTCAATGAGAGGAACTGTTGCCAAAGCTTGTTTTCTCTAAGATATCCATAGCCAGTTGGGGCTCCTCCACCCTAAGCTATTCAGTGTTAGTCTGGTGGAGCCTACTCCCCCCCTCCTGTCTCTGGTCCAGAATCCCCAACCTAATCACCATCAGCTGGTCTAGAGAGAAGCAGACTACAGAAGGAGGTTGCCCATTGCCATGGAAACCAAGGCCAGAGCCCAGCACCCTGCAGATTCCGGGCACACACCAGATGTGCTACTTCTGAGTCTCAAGTTCCTATACATCCTCCTACCCAGTAGGTGTATACACACACACACACACACACACACACACACACACACACGCACACACGCACACACGCATACATGCACACACGCACACAGGCACACACACACACACGCACACACACACACGCACACACACACACATGTGCACGCACACACATGCACACGCGCACACACGCGTGTGCACACGCACACACGCACACGTGCACACACAAACGCACGCGCATGCACACACACGCACGCACGCACACGCACACACGCTGCCAGCTGGCTGACCTAGAGAACTAGCAGCCGACACACGGGGCTGCCCTCAGAATCCAAGATTCTCTAGCTAGTGGCAGCCTAGCTCTCTAGGCAGAAAAGCCAGTCCCTGTGGTGAAAAACAACAAAAGAAAATCTTGATCTTAAGCATCTGAGACAAGGATAAACCTTGGCTGTCACGCTCACGAAGCCACCCACCTGGACCCCTGTATAGTCTGCGTATAAACCATACACCAGTAGAAGCACTGGCCCTTTAAGAGACAAATGAGTCTTCCAGCTCCCAACCAGGTGAGCAGTCAGTGGGTACTGGAAGATATTCATAGGCCTCTCCATATCACCAAGATTATGAGTCTGTTACAAATGGGAAGCGATGACGTCCCCAAAGGACCAATCTGGCCTCCATCACCTTCACCACTGATCCGATGTAGGTCACCAAAAATAGACAAATGGGACATTTCATGCCCCGTTGGATAATGCTGTAACAGGGACATGGCATCCCCTATTTAGTATTCATAGCCGAAAGCATTTGAACTGAACCGAATCAGGGGGAAACAATCAGACTCATTCAGGTCGCTGGCATTTTACAAGATATCAGATATGGAATCTTCAAAATGCCAATTACAAGAAGGATGGGAAGCCTAGATCACAGCAGGTGAGACCAAAGAGACAGACGGTCTAATGCAATGCGTGGTCACAGGACCACTCAGATCAATGGGACCTTGTGTTTCAGGATGCTCACCCAGGACCAGCCTCTCATCTTTGGAGCATGCTGGGTACTTCCCCTCCTGCAGGGGCTGACAAGACGGACAAGAAGAAAGGGCTGCAGCTTCCCAAGACACCCCCCCCCCCAGGTCCAGTTGGGAGCCACCATACTGATGGGTGATAGCTGGGAACTCCAGTGACAGTGATAACGGACGAGCAGAGCTGTATGGCTGAGTCTGTATGGCAAGAGTGCCTGTTGCTGCGTGGGGCGTGCAGGCACACAATGCTGCCAAAGAACTAATAAGACCGGAGAGATAGGGAGCTGGCAAGGAAAGGTCAGGAAATGATAATGGCTTGGAACCCCTCACCAGCACATGGATACTGGATATCTACAGTATCAGCTGCCACTACCCCTAAATCACAAACGGCCATCATCCCCCACCACTCCCATCATCTGACTTCCCAAAGTTCATCAGGACTTCCTATCTTGTCCCTCAAAGTTCAGTCACCTCCATATTCTCCTTGCCCCACGCCAGCCAGGGTAGATACCCGGGAGAAATAAACTAGAAGAGAGATTCAAAAATTAATCAAAAGTAGCAACAACAAACTGTGCGTGGAGATCAGGAAGCAATTGAGTTGCAGGAACATGATGAAGATCAGTGCCAGGTGAAACCCCTGAGATCCTGGGAGAGCAGGAGAGGGCAGAGCCAGAGGAGAGAAAAGAGGAGCCAGAGGAGAAGAGGGATGGTTTCACCCAGTCACCAGAAGGGAGGACAGGGTATGACAGAAAAGCCCCAGACGCTCTCCTAAGGAACCCAGAAGATGTTTGATCTAGACTGGAGTCTGGCATTTCTTCTGAAATGTAAATGAAGACTCTCTTAGTCTGGGTACATCAGAGGAGAGATGAGAATCAGAAAGGGGTGGGACCTCATGTATATCCTCTGTTCTTCGAAAGTAAGGGGACTGAGCTCGCTGGGGCAGACCTTTAATGCCAGCACTCCAGAGGTAAAGGTAAAGATCTCTGTGAGTTCGAGGCCAGCCTGGTCTACAAATGAGAGTTCCAGGGAGAAGAAGGGGAAGAAGAGGGGGAAGAGGAGAAGGAGGAAGAAGGCTGAGAGCAAAGAGCTTGAGTTATCTGCCTGAAATCACACAGTCAGAAATTATTAACTCTGAACCCCAAAACTGGGCTGACATGGGTATCAACTGGAATACACCATCACAGTGGGGTCCCTTCAAGCTCTTGATACTAAGGCAGGGTCAGGGACACTGGAGACAGACACTCCTGAAGCTCCTTATTGAACACAACAGATGGGGATGAGCAAGTGAGGACGAGGGACACAGGCAGGCACGAAGCTGGAGGCAGAGAGAGGCATGGGATGGGGACCTCATCTGGAGGTCTCCATTGCATTTCCCATCAGCCTGTGAGTCCTCTGCAGGAACAGCACCTTCTCTGAGAACAATAGCCTATGACTGACTGGTGGAGGGCTGGAGAGATGGCTCAGTGGCTCAGAGCACTGCTCACTCTTCCAGAGGACCTACATTTGATTCCCAGAAACCACACAACAGCTCTAACTCCAGTTCCAGAGGATCTACTGCCCTTAAACACAAGGCACACACATGATGAACAGACCCACGTGCAGACAAAACACCCATCCACATAATATACAGTTTATATGTTTGGAGTTATTTAAAATTTATATTGAGAAAAACGTGTGTATTTTCAGTATTGCTGTAGACAAGCATCTACATAAGACTGTTCAATTGATTGTTGTTTTATATCAAACAATTTTATAATACTCATTTTTATTGTTACAATATTTTATAAATTTTAAAAAGTGTGACAAAATTAAAAACATGAAAGGTAAAAAAATAAAAATAAAAAATAAAATATTCTTAAAAGGTGACCTACCAGTAGCACGGACCGAGTGGTCTTACCCTTCTTGGGGTCCTCAGACCACCAGGACTCCTGAGTTACTCCAGCACCATCTTTTTGTCACAACAGACTTGAGTTGACACCTGATTCTCCTCCTGTCTGTAACTGGAAGCACTTGATTGACAGTTCTGAGCTTCAGTTTCCCTTTTTTCTTTTTATCCAGTTATTTTGTCACAGCATCAAGAAACCCAGGGTGCAGCCCTGGGGGAAACACCCAGCCTCACAGAGGGAGAGCTGTGAACTTCCATCATATGGGCCCTTGACTGAACTCATGTTGTGAGGCTTGGTGGCAGGGTCCCTTACCCACTGAGCCACCTCTTCGGCATAGACACTCTCTTTCTCTGCTTCCCAGTCATCACAATGTCCACAGCTCTGCCCCACCAGCCACCTTCCCACCAGGATGGATTGAAACCTCTAAATTGTGGGGGGAAGGAGGAGGAGGAAAAAGAGGGGGAGGAGGGGAAGAAAAGAGAAGGAAATTGCAGCCCCAGTGGGTTGTCTCAAGCCCAATTTCATTGACTCCCCTGACTCCATTCAATGGCCCCCTTGAACTTAGAGCCCAGCTTCTAGCTGAGCCATGCTCATTGGTAACACACCAGAATCCCTGGTCACCACGGTAACACACCAGAATCCCTGGTCACCATGGTAATACACCAGAATCCCTGGTCACCACGGTGACACGCCAGAATCCCTGGTCACCACGGTGGCACGCCAGAATCCCTGGTCACCACGGTAACACGCCAGAATCCCTGGTCACCACGGTAACACGCCAGAATCCCTGGTCACCACGGTAACACGCCAGAATCCCTGGTCACCTCAGTAACACGCCAGAATCCCTGGTCACCTCGGTAACACGCCAGAATCCCTGGTCACCACGGTAATACGCCAGAATCCCTGGTCACTATGGTAATACAGAATCCCTGGTCACCACGGTAATATACCAGAATCCCTGGTCACCATGCCGTTCTCAGTTTGTGGTTGCTGAATTATTTATTTATAGTGAAAGATGGGCAAAGGAGAGGCCAGGAATAGGTTGTATGTGCCTATGACCCCAGCACTTGGGATGCTAAAACAGGAGAGTTTCTAGTTTGAAGCTAGTCTGGGCTAGATAGTAAGATGCTGCCTCAGGGCGTGGGGGAAGTGAGGCAGTTGGAGAGATGGTTCAGTGGTTAGGGACTCGAGTTGCTCCTATGGAGGCTACCTGAGTTTGATGCCCAGCACCCACATAATGGCTCACAGCCATCCATAATCCCAGTTCCTGGTGCTGCCCTCTCTGAATTCAGCAGCCATAGAGACTCATAGAGCATGCATACATACATACATACATACATACATACACACATACATACACACACATACAAACATACATACATACATACACACACATACACACACACACATACAAACATACATACATACATACACACACATACACACACATACAAACATACATACATATATACATACATACACACAAAAATACAAACATACATACATACATACACATACATACACACACAAATACATACATACATACATACATACACACATACACACACACATACAAACATACATACATACACACACATACACACATACAAACATACATACATATATACATACATACACACAAAAATACAAACATACATACATACATACACATACATACACACACAAATACATACATACATACATACATACATACACGCAGTTACAATACCCATATACATAAAGTAAACTTAACTAAACTATTAAGTCAAGGAGTTGAGGGCTTACGGACACCAAGAGACACCCCCCCCCCCCAATAGTATGTGACAGCCATTTTACTTTCTCCTTCGGTTGATTAAGTCCATGACTCTGGTAATATGGTGACTCTTTCCTGGCCTTTTGGTACCAAATAAATGGCCAGGCGGAAGGCATAGGTTACAGTTTACTGAGAGATTCACTCTGAACCCTGGTGAAAGTAGCCCTGCCTGGCACCCAGAAGAGACCTTAACATACGTCTAAGATGTTAAGAACGATATTCCGTGCCAGGTAACAATAATTCATCTGCGTGTGGCTGTGTCCTCGGCCCTCCGTGCTCATGAAGTGTCATCCCGAACCTCTCTCTATCAGGCTGAACCTGGCTCCACAGCTCCCAAGCCCCATGTGAAAGCTATTTTTCAAATACTGCATAATTTTCCACTCCAGATGGCAGGGCCTTGTTCCAGAACCCTGGGGATCTGTGTTACCACTTTCCTCTTGGTGCTTGCCATAAATTCATAGTGTCTTTTCCCACCATAGATCCATCTGTCACTCTGGAGCTGCTGGAGAACCCTCTCTGCCCGGGGCTATCTCTAGGAGGCCAGCCCTCCGTGTCACCTGGTAAAATGGTGTGGATGGAGGAGCCATTGTCAAGTGTGTGGTATCTTGTTCATGGGGGCCCCAGAGATCTGTCTGATGCGAGTTTCCCTTTGATGTGCAAGAGCTGTGAGGTGGAATGGATTTGGAGCTGCTCAGGAGACATACCTCTGGGTATGTCTGTGGGGGGGGGGGGGGGGGGGTGGGGTTCCAGAAGTTTAAGTGAAGACCCATACCTGACAATGACAGCACCATCCTGTGGGCTCATCCTGTGGGCTCATCCGGTGGGCTTGGGTTCTAAGTAAAAAGCCATAGGAGAAAGTGAACTGCAGACACAATGTGACCAGCTGCCTCAGGCTCCTGCTCCCACCCTTCCTTCATGGTGCACTGTATCTCCTCAAACTGTGAGCCAAAAGTAATTAATCCCTTCCTTCCTTCCCTACTTCCTCCCCTTCCTCCTTCCCTCTCTCCCCTTTTCTCTGCCTCTCTCTCTTTCTCCCTTCCTTCCCTCCCTCCTTCTCTCCTTCCCTCCTTTCTTTCTTCATTGCTTCTGTTGGGCATTTTGTCATAGCAACAAACAACTAACCCATCACACATTGCCAAATGCTGCAGCTGAGAACCAGTCCCACATTCCTCCGTGACACAGGATGGCAAAGTCGGGATGCACAGAAGACAGATCCGTGCATGTACACATCCTAACATGATGTCTCTTCCCACCCGTTTGTTGGTCCCATGTGAACTGCTCTGGATCACTCATAACAGAGATGGAAAAGTGGAGCGTTTGCTAGATCAGGAGACAGATGTGTGTGCTCCTGTGCAGACGGTCATGGCTGAGCTGCCGTGTGCACTGCAGCTGACGTAATTGCCCCTGCCCTGCATCTATGGACATCTACTCACATGTTCTAGAACACACCTGGGGAGCTCGGCAGGAACCAAGCCAGAGAACGGAAAACTCAAGGTCTGCCACCCACACATCTGGGGCTTTAATGGTCATGCTCATTTCTGCCACCCCCACCCCAACGGGGAGGTGACACTGGTCAGTGTTGCCTGACAGACTTTTTCCTGGGGTACTTAACATATGTTTAATTTACTCCAGAAAGGGAACCCACAACAGACCAAAGCAATGATCGTACCACAAGCCAGCTTGGTGAGCCCATAGTTTGCTGGGGTTACTAACAGGGGTCTGGCTCAGAGGCCACAGACAGAAACAGGGATGGCTTGGAAGCAGAGACATCACTAGAAAGCACACCCCACATGGATGACAACTTGCAAAGCAGCCCCAAATCTGAGACGCCCTCTCAGATCTGCCTGGCAGTCTCCTCCCCCAATGCCTGCCTCAACTATGAAGCTGGGGGAGGGGAGAGGGGGAAGAAGGAGGTGGGAAGAGGGGGTGAGAATCTTTCCAATTTCCATTTCCCAGACATAACATCCTTTTGTTTACCTCTGGAGCTTCAGGAGCCTTCCCCTCCCTTCTGAAGGGAACTTTTCAATTCAGAAGAATCAGCCATAAAACAATTAGTTTGAGCTGGCCAAGCTCCGGGACCATATCCCAGACTTCTACTCTGAGCCAAGGAAGAGAGTGGATCGGCGAACTCTATGGTTTTTCTCTTAGGGCTCCCATCCGCAGCTCTTCCGACTGGAAGCCGGGATGACCAACAGATCCTTGCATGGCTTAGATCCTGCACCCAACAGTCTCAGAGAAGTCTGGTTATTTGTCCTTTAATGGGGTACAGTAACCCCAGTAAGTGGCGGTGCGTCTCTTTTGAAATAAATACCTGGGGTGTCAGTGCCATAAATATAATATTTCAGTGCAGTCTATCTTTTGAAGAGTGTTGTCTGGCTCCACACTCTAGCTCAGGAAAGAACCCTGGCCTTTTCTTGGAGCGGTATCTGTCTTCAGTCTCTGATTCTCCATTGAATTCTTTTGGTTGTATAAATTGCATAGTAACCTTGTTGGCTGTTCCCCTGTCGTGCCCTAGGAACACCAGGTAGCCATTTGCAGAGCCTTCTGCAGACTCCCCATCTGCCACTTGACCTTATTCAGAACAGTAATTTTTCCCACCTTGCTCGTGATTTTAAGTTCCACCAAGGGGTGGCATTATCTCAGGCTCCCCTCTGCCCTGTCACTATTGGAGAAGCCAGTTCAGCAACAGAATCTCTTATAGCCAGCCTTGGCTTCTAGAGGTCAGCTACCACAGAACTTCTGGACCACATTGTCGAGCCTCTCACCAGCACATGAGAAATGCACCATCCCCCGCCATGCCTGGAGTCCATTAGCAGTTGGAGGGTCTGACATTTCTTGTTCACTGAGTGAGCCCTGCCTGGCTTTTTCCAAGTTTCCGAGTGTCATCTTAACAGTGGGTGGGCATCCTTCTTCAAGTCCTTGCCAGGATGTGGAGTCCTGTATGCTGGGAGGATGCTCAGCCATGTTGCAACTTCATGCTGCATTGCCTTTGACCTTAGGACCCTTGTGATCTGGCCCCAGGCACACTCTTCAAATCTCTGCCAGTCACTACAGCCTCCTTGGCACACCATCTGTTTTGTGAACCTGTCCTGTGGAGATGCTGAGCAAATCTCTGCTCCCCACAGACTGAACACCAATGAAAGATCAAAGTGGCAATTGCTCCAAAGTTCAACTTGGAGAACCAATGAGTTTATCAGGCTTACTTAAGGTCATGAACAAGGGAGTATGAACAAGGGATACAGGAGTATGGGTGACCCCAAAGCAGTTGCATCATTTAGCAGTGTCACCTAGGCATGTGTGAACCTTCCACAGTCTATGCTAGCACCTCCAATATCTCAAGGCTATAAACCACTTGGGGAAGATTACATATAGCTGGGAAGAATGGCTGGAACCTCAGGTGAGGATCTCCTGAGTCCCCCAATCTGTCCAAAGACAGAGTGTCAACAGACCTGATTTAAGGGTTTCTTGCGTGTTGTCACAGCTACTGTTCTGGCTGGTTTTGTGTGTCAACTTGACACAAGCTGGAGTTATCACAGAGAAGGAGCCTCCCTTGAGGAAATGACTCCATGAGATCCAGCTCTAAAGCATTTTCTCAATTAGTGATCAAGGGGGTAGGGGCTAGCCCATTTTGGGTGGTGCCATCCCTGGGCTGGTAGTCTTGGTAGTTCTATAAGAAAGCAAGCTGAGCAAGCCAGGGGAAGCAAGCCAGTAGGCAGCACCCCTCCATGGCCTCTGCATCAGCTCCTGCTTCCTGGCCTGCTTAAGTTCTAGTCCTGACTTCCTTTGGTGATGAACAGCAACATGGAAATATAAGCTGAATAAAACCTTTCCTCCTCCCCAACTTGTTTCTTGCTCACGATGCTTGTGCAGGAATACAAACCCTGACTAAGACAAGCTACTCCTCCTCCTCTACCACATGAGTTCAGGGAATGGAACTCAGGTCATCAGGCTTGGTAGCAAGTGCCATAGTCTGGTTAATCATCTCACCAGCCCAACTTAGCCTTCTTAATAGCCATTCATCACCCGCCTAACAGCCATCCTGTGGCCCATTATATAAAACCTTTTGGGATAAATGAACAGCTTCCACCAACCTGGAGATTAACTGGTGAATTCCAACTTTGTTCATATCTGCCTACCGGATGTGGTTCTGTTTTATTTTAAGTGTATGTTTTGTTGTTGGTAGTGGTGGTGGTGGGTTTTGGGTTTTTTGCTTTTGTTGTTGTTTATTTGCCTGCATGTCTATCTGTGCACCACTTGAATGCCTGGTGCCTCTGGCGGCCAGAAGAGAACGTCAAATCCCTTGGACTGGACTTACAAGAGGTTGTGTGTCACCAAGTGGACGCTGGAAATTGAACCCGAGTCCTCTGGAAGAGTAACCAGTACTGTAAGTGCTGAGCCGTCTTGCCAGCCCCCATTGTATTTTTTTTTTTTTTAATGACTCAAGGTACATTTTTTTAACCAATATATTTTTTAGAATCTGGATTTATGACTTTCTTCATACAGTTCGTATAAAAAATTTCACGCAGCTGTTGCCACACTGGAACGCAGTAGTCAAGGTTACCTGACTCTGTTCCTGGCCATGACCATTCATATTTGGCTCCAGAAGATTAATACCTTTGAGGTGGGAACTGTGTTTTTGCAAGGCACTGATACTAAGAAGAAACCGAGCTGAAAGAGCAAGTCATGTGTCCAAACCACACCGGTTTTAATGGCTGAGCGGGCTTTCCTTCAACCCAAGTCTCTCACACAGTGAAGGTTGAAGCACTCCCGGTGGAGTGGACATTGTATATGGGCCAGCAGAAACAGGAAGTCAAGGTGTGGGTCATCCCTTCCAACCACTCTCCATTGGGAGAATTCAATCATGTGACCCAGCTCTGATTGCAATGGAGGCTGGGAAATGTAGTCTAGCTATGTGTTTGGCCACATTGATAAGAAAAGTGTCGCCCAGTTTAGGCAGCAGTGATAGACTGTGATAACCCAAAGCCATCTACGTCTTTATTGTTTGTTCTTGGGTTGGGAGTAGAGTGATGGCCAAGAGTGCAGTGTGGTGATTAAAGGTGACATTTTGGGATAATCCACACTGGCTTCGAACTCTCTACGGCCAAGGATAACTTCAAACTACTGATCCTTTTGCCTCCACCTCCCAAGTGCTAAGATGATAGGCATGTGCCACATGCCCAGCTTTGGTGGCAGGAGCGAGTACACTGGATAGTGCTGAGGGATTGGCCATCAGCCCCAACCCCCAAAAACGGCACCCCAGAAGGAAGTCGAGTCTAGATGCCAGGCACACAGGTGTACACTCTTATCCAGCAGAAATGAGAGGAGAGATAAGAGACAGGTCTCTGCAGCCAGACAGTCTCTGACCGGTCCCTGACTGGTCTGGGAAAGGTGCCTGTGAACCCTTGCTGATAGCAGCCTGCTTCCATCCGGTACTGTGTGAGTCATGGAGGTGGACCTTACCTCACCTGACTGTTTGTCCAGAAGAGGACAGGGACACACAGAAGAAAAAGTCCCTCGGGGTCTGGAGTTGGGATGAAGTTGGCTGCTCCCATCACAGTGTACAAAATGTGATGTAGCAAGTTAGAGACAGTTCCCCAGGGTTTTGCTCTTTAAGTTTTGGTGTCCATTTGTCTGTCTGTCCATCTGTCTGTTTGCTTGAAACACATAGCCCAGGCTAGCTTCAAACTCTCTCTGTAGCCAAACAGAACCTTGAACTCCTTATTCTCCTGCTTCCGCCTCTCAGCGCTGGTATTTCAAGCATGCACCACCGTGCCTTGTGGTTCTCTTTATTTAATAACATTTTCCAACCTTATATAAAAAAAAATCTCACAATTGCAAAATAATATTATTTTGAAAGGACCCAGGTATAAGTTTAAGTAGCCACCCGGAAGATGAGAACTCTGGGCTCTTTCCAAGCTGGGGCTCCAAGATACAGAGATAGGTAACAAGGGGAACTTCCCATCGCATGAGCCTGGCTTAGGGATTACACATCAGGATGAGTAGACGGCACCTGCCATGTAGTCACGGTTTAGAAAATGTGACTTTTCTACCTCTTTTCTCAAACCCCTAATCCTCAGATCACACACCCACATCACATGACATCATCCTACACACCACATGCATCATCACTCAAACCACATGACATCATAACCCACGCACAACACATGACATTATGGAAGTTTTGGGGCTTCCATTCATCAGGAGGTTCTGCCCAGCCCATGCCTCCTACAGAGAAATAACCAGGAGCTCTGGTTGGTGGAAACTTGTAATAACTGAAGCCAAAGTCTGGCTGTCAATCTGCTTTCAGATTATCTGCCCTTCCCAGCTGTGCCAGCTCAGCCCCTGATGGCAGCAGCTGAAGATGATGGCCTGAGGCAGACTGGTTACCTGCATCCTTCAGAGCCTGCATGGTCAGGAGCCTGTTTTCTAACAAAACACAGGGAACTGATCCAGAATGTCTGAGGGTGGGGGCTGAGGAGGTTTGCATCTAAGGCAGTGAGTTTCTAGCAGGCAAGGGGGGTACCAAGGGAGTTGGTTAGACCTGAGCTCAGACACTATATCTCTGTGATCTGGGCCAAGGAACTAACTCTTTTGGACTCTGCTTTCCTGTTATAAAATGGGGACAAAAATAACACAGCCGACCCCAAAGAGTCAATGAGGAGCAAATGGGATCATTGACAGATGCTGGGCACAGCACCTGGCCCAGTACCTGGTCCAGCTGGACTGTACCTGCCGTTGATGCTCAGGGCTCTCGGAGCTCTGGCCAATTCCCTCCTTTCTGAACTCTGTGATGACTGATAGGTTTCTGTAATAAACAGAAAAGCCAGGTCCTTCTCAAGTGAGGTACCTGGCCAAACTGCTCATCACCTGGCCCTGGCCTCCAATCACAATAAACCTCATAAGCCCCATCCCTTTCCCTAGCCTTTCTTCTTTCCCCAGAGACCCGTTCCTGCACCCCTACCAGTGCTCCTGATTCTGCTTCCTTTGCTGGCTCCTCTTTCATCATCAGAAATCCTGGACCAAGGCTGACCCCCCTCAGCCTCAGCCTTTCTGTTTTAGCCTCTAGAGACATTGGCTGTCTGTATTCTTTTTGTTTGTTTGTTTGTTTGAGTCAGGGTTTTGTTTTGTAACCCTGTAGCAAAATCAAAAGAAATCTTCATTCTAAAGCCCTAATGAAAAAAAAAAAAAAAGTTCCCAAGAGGGGAAGTGACTGAACCAAAGGCACACATCTAGTTGATGGTATGACATCATCACCCAGAAGTTCCAGCACCTAGGGCATACTCCAAAGATCTGGAGACAGAGCCAGCAAGGGCAAGGGTGCTTGCTACCAGCCCTGATAACCTGAGTTTGATCCCTGGAGCCTACACAGTGGAAGAGAAGAAACAACTCCCTCAGATTGCCTCTGACCGCCACATATGCATGTGAAAACACACACATACACAATTAAAAATAAAACAATCATATGTACATATATATATGGAACACAGACAAAAATAAAACAAATCATATATATACATATATATGTGTGTATGTTCCATATAATACACACATACACACACATATATATATGCATATATATATATATATATATATATATATATATATATATATCTTTGCCTTTATGGAAAATAAAATCTAGCAAGAGAGTCAGAAACAGACTCATACATGTCAGTGACCAATGACTGCTAAGAAAGATCAAGATATGCATGTTATGAGCCTCAGTGGGAAAGCTGTTTTTGTTCTAAATGTCTGAGAAGTGAACAGGATGACAAGAAGATCCATTACACTGCCGGGTCAAAGGATGATAGAGAACTTCACTGTTTACTTTTCTGTTGCTGAGACAAAACACCACAGCCAGTCAGCTTATAGATAAAAGTGTATTTGGGCTTACAATTCATAGGGTTAGAATCTGTACTGGCTGGTTTTGTGTGTCAACTTGACACAGGCTGCAGTTATCACAGAGAAGTGAGCTTCAGTTGGGGAAGTGCCTCCATGAGATCCAGCTGTGGGGCATTTTCTCAATTAGTGATCAAGGGGGTAGGGCCCCTTGTAGATGGTGCCATCTCTGGGCTGGGAGTCTTGAGTTCTATAAGAGAGCAGGCTGAGCAAGCCAGGGGAAGCAAGCCAGCAAGGAACATCCCTCCATGGCCTCTGCATCAGCTCCTGCTTCCTGACCTGCTTGAGTTCCAGTCCTAACTTCCTCTGGTGATCAACAGCCATGTGGAAGTAAGCTCAATAAACCCTTTCCTCCCCAACTTGCTTCATGGTCGTGATGTTTGTGCAGGAATAGAAACCCTGACTAAGACAGAATCCAGGATGGTGGTGCGGAGGCAGCTGTGGCAGAAACTCACATCTTGAATGACAAACACAGAGAGGAGAGCGTGCACTAGGAATGATGCTTAGCTTTGAAACCTCAAAGCCTTGCCCCAGTGACATACTTACCCCAGCAAGACCTCACCTCCTAAACTCCCCTGAACGGGGCCACTCAGCAAGAACCAAGCACACAAACATTGGAGCCCACAAGAGACGTTGTCACTCAAACCACCAGAACCACGATTATACTTAACTCGGTGGTGACAGACCACCTGGGTTGCTGCTGAGATGTAACGCCTGCTGCCGGTTTGGGCAAGTCAGCTCTCTGTGCCCAACCTCACCCAAAAGTTAACTCGAGATAGCGAAATATCTCAGCTCCTACTTCACAGTCAGTTCCTGCTTTGTAACGATTGCTCCCACAACCCCAGTGGGTCATCCTTCAGGCACCCCTTTTCTGTGTGTTCACAGGTCACCTGGCCAGGGTGAGCCCGTCTTGGCTCCAGGCCTTCCATGATATGTCTGTTTCTTAAATAACTACAAGAGCAGAGGACACAGGCTAGACCCACAGAGCACAAACAACCTGCACAGACCTCGCATGTGCCAGGCAAACTGACTGAATGCTGCGTGAGTCGCTCTGTCTATGTCTGTCTGTGTGAGTCTATGCAGTGTGTGCAGGTACCCATGGAGGCCAGAAGAGGGCGTCAGATCCCTTGGAGCTGGAGTTGCAGGTGGTTGCGAGCCACTGACACGGGTGTTGGGAACTGAACTTGAGTCCTCTGAAAAAGCGTTGTGGCCTTGACTTCTTCCTCGTGTCTTTGCTCCCCAGCCAGAATGTGACTGGTCTCTGCTCCTCTTTATACCCCATATACACAATGGATCTTTACCTCCTCCAGGCCCATCCACCATGGTCAGACGTCTCCCAAGCTGTGAGCCAAAATACTCAAACTTAGCTAATTATCCCCAGTATCCATTACAGCAGTCCAAAGCTAACTAACAAGCAGGTGCAATCACGACTGTAATTCAACTGTAATTACCCCTCTTAAAGGCTGTCTCCCGATACAGCCACACTGAACATCAGAGCTTCAACATAGGATGTCTGGGGAGCCGATCTTTCTGTATGTAACAGATGGGTAAACATACTCCCCACCTTGAGATCTCTGCCAAATGAGACAGCAGAAGGTGCCAGGACACACTTCTATCCCAGGGGTCATTCAACCTGCCGGGCCATTAAAAGGGATCAGCATATTCCTCATGTAAAGTGATCAAGACAGTGCTTGGATTAGGTGAACTCTCACCAAGTTTCGTTCCTTGTTGTGTGGACCAATAGACATCATCTGTGTAGTGGTGTCATGGGTCTCCATACATGTCACACTTATAAAGGGGATGCTTTATAAATAGATAGGTGACTGAAAGATAAACTCATTTATAGAAACCAAAGTCCCCAAATGCAACGTGGCATCCTGGATTGAATCCCTAAACAGCAAAAGGACATGAGGGACTCAGTTGGAAAGGTGCTTGTTGTGTCAGCATGAAGACATGAGTTTAGGCCCCAGCATCTACACAAAGGCTGGTTGTGGCAGCAGATGACTGTAACTTCAGAGGGACCCTGGAGCTCATTGTCTAGCTGGCCCAGCTAACCAATGAGCTCTAGGTTCAATGGGAGGGAGCTGCATGCCTTTAACTCTAGCACTTGGAAGACAGAGGCAAGTGGATCTCTGTGAATTCCAGGACAGCCAGGGCTATATAGTAAGACTCTGTCTCAGGAAGGAAGGAAGGAAGGAAGGAAGGAAGGAAGGAAGGAAGGAAGGAAGG
>JADRCD010221381.1:17138-31724 GCA_019843815.1 Montemys delectorum
GAGACGTGGATAGGAAGCTGAGGACACCTGTATACCGTGTGTGTGTTAGTACTTGTGGGCCAGTGCCCATGTCTTGGTTTGCACAAACGTCCTCTGCTTCTGTGAGGCACTACTATGAAAGGAGGTTAGGTGGTGGGTGATGTCTACTCTATCTTTGTAACTTTACTAAGATTCTATAATTATTTCACCAAAACAAACAAAAGAAAATCAATACCCAGTCCCCCATAGCTCCCTCTGCCTATCAGAGAGGAGGGATTCCTGGAGTCTGCCCCTTTGCCTTCAGCTTCCTCCAAGGACTCCTCAACTCCTTCTGAAGATCGCATTTCAGGTCCAAAGTGGTACCCAGCTGATATAATTCTAGTTAAATGAGAGACCAGGCTGAAATGAAAATTACGAACTCCCTAGATTTTTGCAGGCTGTGATCTGCTTCCTATGCCACACAATGCCTGGTAGTAGTGCCCAATGCCTCCCACTCCACACCGTTACAGGAGCACTTGAGATGTGCCTGGTCCAGGTTGAGATATGCTTTGGTGGTAAAAACAGGACAAAAACCTGAATGCAAAACTACTGCATTGATCGTTTTTTCACTCCGGTCACACACTGAAATCTTACCATCTCCCATCCATCAGATTAAATATATTGCTGGAATTAATTTTACCTGATTTGGGGTTTTTCCCTTCTTTATTTTTTAAATGCAGCAGCTGCTAGAACATCCTTAATTATCTATGCAGCTTACATTTCACAGCTATTCACAGTGCTGGCCCAGAGGGAAGGAGGGTTATAATGGCCCGTGGAGCCTCCTACCATGATGTTTAAAAGGTAGGATGAACAGAGCTCATGCTTTAAATTGGGGAGAGAAGTTCAGGCAGCCAGTGATTCAGCAAGGCCCAGATCTGTGAAGTATGAGGCAAGTAAGAATAACAGAAAAGGGGGATTTGCCCAAGCTGCCTCATGCCAACCTAACCTTTTTACATGCCAAGCAGGTAGGGCCACCTAAATGATTGCAGAAACCAATCAAAGAGCTTACTGAAAAGATCCTGGGATCCTAGGGATGGAAAGTGCCCTGCTGGGGTCACCCACTATAACAGCATAGCCTCAACCTGGACCCAACCCAGATCAGCCAGTGCCAGGGACCTTGTACCTTCTATCAGGGGGATTCTCAAATGGGAAGCCATAGTGACTCCAGAATGATTCCCCCAGCAGGGCTCTCATGGGATGTGTGTCTGTATCCAGTAGACACCAAGCAAAAGAAGGAAGGACATGTAAATTTGAGACTTGCCTGGACTACAATGCAAAACTTGGGCCAACCTGTACTACAAAGCAAGTTTGGGGCCAGCCTGGACTACAAGGCAAGTTTAGGGTCAGCCTGGTATACAAAGCAAGTTTGAGGCCAAACAAGACACACTAGCAAACAAGACCCCATCACAGAAGACAGCAACGGGGGATGGGGAGAGGGCTCAGCAGTTAAAGCATTTGGCCCATAAGCAAGAAGTCTGTAGTTCAGACCCCAGAACCCATATAAATGCTATAGGAATGCAGATGTGATGGCCCACCTGTAATTCCAGGTTTGGGACGTGAAGATGAGAGATCCTTGGAGCAAGCTGACTATCCAGAAACCCTGCCTTAAGGAACAAAGTGAAAGGCATCATGGAAGATTCTGCACATCAAATTTAGGCCTCGTCACACACAAACACATATGAAAAAAAATGTAGAAAGGAAAAAAAGAGATGGTTCAGTGGGTAATAGTCTTGACAAGCAAACCTGACAGCCCGAGAACAGTCTCTGAGACTCATATAACAGTGGAGAGAATCAACTCTACAATATTGTCGTCTGAGTTCCGTGTGCGTGCTGTAGTACATGCACCCACATAGAAGGTATGCACACACACACTCACACACACACACACACACACACACACACACACACTCAGAGAGAAAGAGAGACAGACAGACAGACAGAGACAGACAAGACAGAGAAGGCAGCCTAGAAAGAAAGAAAAAATATATAAAAGAAAACAAACAAAAATTAATAAAATTGGTTCTCCTTTCTCATCCAAAGTCTCAAGAGGAAGAGACTAGTCCTAGGGAAAAGCTTTGATTGGTCCTTCTTAGGTTAGGTGCCTATGCCTGGGCCAATCGCTGTGGCTCTTTAGGTCACCTGGTGTGGTGATTTGAATATGCTTGGCCCATAGGAAGTGGCACTATTAGAAGGTGTGACCTTATTGGAGGAGGTGTGGCCTTGTTAGAGGAAGTTGTCACCATGGGGGTGGGGCTTTGAGGTCTCATATACATGCTCAAGTCTGGCCAGTGAGATCCAGAAAAGACAGTCTGCTTCTGCTGCCTGCGGATCAAGATGTGGAACTCTCAGCTCCTCCAGCCCCATGCTGCCATGCTTCCTGCCATGATGATAATGGACTGGACCTCTGAACCTGGAAGCCAGCCCCAATTAAATGTTTGCCTTTATAAGTGTTGTCTTGGTCACGGTATCCCTGTACAGCATCGAAACCTTAAGACACCTAGTTCCAGGAAGGTGTTTAGAAAAGAGTGACTCTCCACAGGGAGAGGAGCATTCTCAGGGAGAAGCAGGAAGCCATGACAAAGCTGTCGGGCACCCTGCACCCTCCGAGGATCCTCACTTCCTTAACACCAACTACAGCTTGGGCTGCATATCACAGATCTGCACTTTGAGAAGCTACCTGGTAGAGCCAAGGGTGGACTCCCAGAGTGAGGTCCTGTGACCTTTCTAGATGCCTTTCTCTTGTCCCTGCCCTACTTAAGCAAGCAGGAGGAAACTTTCGGAGCATTGAGCTTCAGCAGCCAAGCTGACCCCTGCCCCACTGAAATGATGCAGTTTCCCCTAGGTATCTCTCCTAAGCTGCTGTACAATGCCAGGTTCTGACAGCACCTGAAATAGCCAGGTGTCCTACCCTCAGAAGGCCATCTGTGGGATGAGAACAGGAGCCCAAGAAAGGATTCAGGAAACTAAGATGTGCCGGGGGTGGGGGTTGGGGGGCGGATGAGTCCTCCTGCCACTCCTCTAGGACTTTTATGTGGCACCTCCAGAGCAGGCACCTCCTCCGGGCCCTGCAGACTGGAACTCGAGGAGGGTTGCCCCTGGACCACCCTCAGCCAGGAAGGAAGGGATCTGGTAGGCTTGTGCTTCCGGTCTGGAGGATACTCTCAGAAGATCGGTTCACAGCAAGTTCCTCTAGAATCCTCTCCAGAATCCACTCCAGATGCCAGAGCAGCATCATTTCAGCAGCATCCTACTATGGTTCGTTCTCTTCCTGTCTGTCCCTCCCTGCTCCTATTCTTTTGGCTGACAATACCTGCCCTTAACCCCTCTCCATCCATGTCGCAGCAGAGTGTCCTGGTGAGAATGTCAGAGTTGATCGAACAGGGACACAGCTCCACACGGCCACCCTCACTAGCCTCAAGAGATCACCTAGACTTTCACAGACCTTGACTCAGATCAACCGGAGGTCCTCGACTTCTGTGCTAAAAAAGAGGCCCTGGGCTAGTTGGTGTGGTGAAGCCAAGCGGGGAATTTTATTAAAGGTCTTTTCATATAGGATGGGGCGGGGGGCATGAAGGTTATGAGGAAGAGAGGCTCTCAGAAAGAGTGGAGGCACACCTGGGTGGGGATATGTGCTCCAAGTGGGAGAGTACAGGAGAGTAAGACGCACCCAATTGTGGGTGTGAACTCCTCAGGGGAGAGAGAATACAAATTAAGTGACTTAGTGTTAGCCACCTATGCTATTTTGGTGCCTCTTGGGTACATCTCAAAAAAAATGTCGTTAAGAGGCTCCGTCCATTTGTTCTTCTGCTCTCTCTTTTGATAGGAGAGGTACAGGCAGTGGTTCTGGAGATGTCTTGGGTGGAGTTACCATCTGATAAAAGTCAAACCGGGAGCCACTAGGATTGCACCGGGAGGGAGTCCTTTCCCCGCCAGAGCCCCCAGGGAAACCCAACACAAAGCAATTTCCCTGTACTCGCTAATTGCTTTTGCTAGCCTGGCTTTCCCTCCCGCTGCCCCGCCTCCTCCTCTTCTCCTTTCTCCGCCTCCCAAGGACAAGGACACAGAGATACAGCCCCCTTGGGCCTAGCTTGTCTCTCTCAAAAACTAGTTTCTGAAATGTAATCCCGGAGGTGACAGTTGGCTGGGGCCAGCACTGCCCCCAGGGGAGCCATGGCTCCAAGCAGCTGCCAAGGACCTTGGAATTCAGTCCTGGCCTAACAGGCTCCAAGAGACTGTCCAGTGACCCTCACACCCTCTTCTTCCACTCCTTCCCTCGACCGCCTCTCTCCTAAGTTTTCACTCCCTCTGCCCGTTTCCCAGGTGCTGAGACACTTGGTTATCTGGTTACCACAATGCCGGCCTCCTGAACACTCTCCAGACACCGTGGGCAAAGCCAGGGGAGTGGGCCGAGTGCATTCGAAGCTGGGACAGTAAAAAGCCAGCATGGGACCCTCACTGTGGAAACTGCAGAGGCCTCATATTCAAGTTCTAACACGCAACCTGGGTCTGGCTTTAAAGTTGCTGCACTGAGCAGAGCGTTGTCCCCTCAAGGCCACCATGCAATGTCTGGGTTAAGCCTGGGGTGGAAGGCTGACCGGTACGTAAGTGTGTTCTCCTGACCTACCCATTTGTCTTCCGGTACTATTTCTCCTTGGCCCTCCCTCTCATCTCTTCCATCCCTACATGTATCAGAAAAGCAGGTCCCACTGGGCCTGTGGATGCCTAGCTTCCTCTCTCCACCCCGGATGTGTGAGCCACATGCCGGCTGACTGTAGCGGTTTCTACACTGCGTACAAGGCACAGGAAGAGCCAGGCATGTGGGAGCTGACTGTCCCTCTTAGAGCTGGATACACTTACTAAAGGCACAGGGTTTCTGCCCCCCGGGGTCACATTTCTCACAGTAGCATTCATGGTCACAGAGAACAAGGCCAGGCACCATGTGAGGGTGGCATCATGGAGGTGGGGCTGCTACAGAGCGTAGGAGCCACTGAGTGTCCCATGCAGCCTCACAGATGAGGAAGCTTCAGCCCAGAGGCTCCTACTCTGACCACCTCATAGTCTGGCCCACCCACGCCCACCTCTTGAGGTAAAGAAAGACAGGGTCGGGCTGGTGAGATGGCTCATCGGGTAAGAGCACCGACTGCTCTTCCAAAGGTCCTGAGTTCAAATCTCAGCAACCACATGGTGGCTCACAACCATCCATAATGAGATCTGACGCCCTCTTCTGGTATGTCTGAAGGCAGCTACAGCGTACTTACATATAATAATAAATCTTTGGGCCTGAGCAAGCAGGGCCAACTGGAGCGAGCAGAGGTCCTAAAAGTCAATTCCCAACAACCAGATGAAGGCTCACAACTATCTGTACAGCTACAGTGTGTACTCATATACATAAAATAAATAAATCTTTAATAAAAAAGAGAGGATCATAAATTATTCAAGTTAGAGGAACTGAGAAAGCCAAAGACAGACTTTCTCTCTCTCTCTTTCTCTTTCTCTCTCTTTCTCTCTCTCCCTCTCTCTCTTTCTCTTTCTCTCTCTCTTTCTTTCTCTCTCTCCCCCTCTCTCTCTCTTTCTCTCTCTCTCTCTCCCCCCCTCTCGTTTTGAGACAGACTTTCTCTGTGCAGCCCTGGCTATCCTAGAACTCTCTATAAACTAGGCTGATCTCGAACTCACAGAGATCCTCCTGCCTCTGCCTCCTGAGTGCTGAGTGCCATCATCACCCCCGAGACAGACTTCTTTAAATTTTTTTTTCTTTTAGTGTGTGTGAAGGGGGAATAGCATGCATGCCATGGAGCACATCTGGCGGTCAGAGAACAACTCTGAGGGGTCACTCCTTTATGTAGGATCCAGAGATTGAGCTCAGAGCTCCAGGCTGGCACATCAAGGACTTCCCCTCCCACTCCCCAGCCATATCGCCTGCCCCAAGGGCAAGCTTTTCAAAGTCCCATGTCCCAACAGGAGGCATCCCTTCCTGTGTCCTGAGCTCAAAGAAATGTTTTAATAAAAATAGAAGAAATCTTTGGGTGGTGGTGGCACACGCCTTTAATCTGGGCACTCAGGAGGCAGAGGCAGGTGGATCTCTGAGTTTGAGGTTCCCAGCCTGGTCTACAGAGTGAGTTCCAGGACAGCCAGGGCTACACAGAGAAAACTTGCCTTGGGAAAAAAGAAAAAGAAAAGAAATGAAGGGAGGGAGGGAGAGAAGGAAGAAGAGAGGAAAGAAGGGAGGGAGGGAGGGAGGGAGGGAGGGAGGGAGGGAGAGAGAGAGAGAGAGAGAGAGAGAGAGAGAGAGAGAGAGAGAGAGAAGAAAAATCTCCAGAGCCAGCAGCTGGAGGACTGCTGTCTGTCACCGAGGGACGGGCAGCCCAAATTAAGGAACATAGGTAGAGTAACCTCACTTGAGTGTAGTGGACACGAGTCCAACTAACACACTGACCAAAGGAGGTGCTGTGTAGTGTGGCTGTACCCTCTCTCCTGTCTTGTCCCCTCAAGCTGACGCCCAGGAAGGTGCCCTCAGCACTTTTAGCTCCCAAAACACTCTTCACTGCAATGCGGGGTTTCTCATCCGGCCCCTCCTCACCTCCACAGCCTCTCAGATTTCTATGACCCACACCAGGAAGCAGCATCCAACAGCCAGGTGCCATGGACAGCTCACAGCAGCCTCTCCAGCCTCAGCCCAGACTGAAAGCCCTTCTGGCATCCAGCCCCTGGGATAAGCCTGCTTCCTCTTCAGCCCTTAGTGCCCAGCTGAGGCGCTTCCATCTCCAAGACGCCTTCCTGGCCTCCTTCTTCATCAAAGCTAATCCTAATAGAGTTAGCTAGAGCTTGCTGTGCTCCAGCACCTTGCTTCAGGCATCACCAGGGTTTTTACATGTGTGTGCACAGACATGTATTGCATGAGTGTGTGTATGGGGGTGCAGGTGCACATGTGGGGTACAGATGCTTCGGTATGTGGAGGTCGACATCAGGTACCTTCCTTGACCACTCTCTGACTTATTTTTGAGAAAGGTCTCTCACTGAACCTGGGGTTCACAGATTCAGCTCGACTGGCTGGCCAGTAATCCTACTGTCTCTGTCTCCCCAGCTCGGAGACTTCACGTATGAACCACCATACCTGGATTTCCACATGAGTGCTGGAGATCAAAACGTAGGTCTTTGTGCTTTTGTGACACGAACTTTACTGACTGGGCCCTCTGTCTCCCTAGCCTGCGCTGGGTTTTTCTGGAGTGAGGTCCAGGATGGTAAGCAGAATCTGAGCTTCCAGGTTCTCTGTGTGCAGCACATGGCCTAGAAGTTGGAGAGCTTGGTGGGTGTTTGCATATAGGGGACGGGGCTGCCACAGAACTGCAGCCTGAGGAGTGAATGTGACGTTCCAGCTTCGAGAGTGGAAGGGAGGGTGAGTGTGCATATGTGTGTGTGTGTATGTGTGTGTGCATGTATGTGTATGGGGTGAGTCTGTGAGTATGGTGTGTATGTGTGCATGTTTGTGTTTGTGTGTGTGTGGTATGTATGTATTTAAGTGTGTATGTATGTGCGGTATGACATATGTCTTTGTGAAATGTGTATGTGGTAAGTGTATGTGTGTGGTGTGTGTCTGTGTGTGATGTGTACATGCACTGCTGGGTACCTATGCTACTCAATCCTTTCCACCACACTGCACAGGTACAAACTCCCTACCCATCTGTTTGCAATTTCCTGACAAGCCTGATGTCCTGTCCAGTGGCCAAATCATGCCCCTCAGCATGTGTTCTGATGTGGGGTTCGCACACTCCAAGCTCTGTGCGTGGAGGTAATTGAGCCTGATCATGGCAACGGACCAAATCATTTCTAAGCCTGGGTGGATGCAGAAGAAATAAAGAGGCCAGGTTTGAGGGACCCCTGCCTCTCCCCACAAATCTTAAATGAAGATGTGAGAAGACAGCTGGTGCTTGCAGCACACTCATCGAAGCCAGAGCAGCCACACTGCCCTCAAGTGTGGGTCAGCTCAATCAGCAACCGGCAAAACTGCCCAGCCACTCTGCTGTCCCAGGCAATGCTTGGACAGGACTAGGAAAGCTGAGACAGGAGGCCGTTCAGGTAGATCTTGCAGCTCAGAGCTCCCACAGATCCCTCCCCTTTCTTGACCCTCTCCTGAGAACAGCAGCCCTCCCTTGGACATTCCCCATCTCATATCACCCCTTTTTACACTTTCCCTATTTGACCACATGTCCTGCCTTGCTAACTCACACGCCCTTTGCTGCAGGACCCATGTCCCCAGTGGCCTATGTACTCAGTATTTGGCAATCAGAGCCCAACAGGTAAATTGATCTATACACAGGTGAAGTGAGATCCGGCCAGGAGACAGCTACTGCTGTGGAACTCCAGTGATGTAAGAAGTGCCCATCTGAGCCTTTCTCGTGTATTTATCTGGCATCCTGTAGCTAAGTAGTTACTGCTAAGTTTTTAACGAAAAGAAGAGGAAGAAGTAGACAGATACCCAAGGCAGGAAGACTACTAAGGTTTAAGGCCAACCTGGACTAAATTCCACCCTGTCTCAAGCGTCAGGCAAATGACTGAGAAGGTAAGAGGAGGACATGAGTTCAAATCCCCCAGCACTGAACATAAAAATCCAGGTATGTCTGGGGAACCCCAACACTTCGGAGTGGAGACACGAATGATCCCAGGAGCTTCCTGGCCACCCAGCTTAGAGAAAGTGACAAGCATAGGCTTAAGCAAAAGGCTCTGTCTCAGGGCCGTAAGGTGGCAAGCGGCGGAGGTAGATTCAGGTGTCCAGCTCTGGCCTCCACATGTGTGTGCCCATGCAAAGGCACTAACATCTCATGTGCGTGCATGAAGGAAAAAGTAGAGAAGAGAGGACAGTGGAGGAGGAGGAAGAAGAGTGCCCAGTATCCCTGCATTCTTAACTCCCAACTTCTCTGGCTTGCAGTCTCCAGAGGGCATCTTCTGAGCCTTGGTTTGCTCATCCTTAAAGTGGGCATGGGGCCGGAGAGATAGTTTAGCAATTGAGAGCATTTGCTGCTCAACAGTGAAGACAAGCATTTGGATCTGGCCCTCCTGTAACAACACAGCTGTCATACATTCACCTGTAACCCTCCCTTCAAGTTGGGCCGAAACAGGAGGATGACTGGGGCTTGCTGAATTCCCCTCTAGTCAAGAGAACACGAAGTTCAAGTTAGGGAGAGCCTGCCTCGAAGGACTATGGGGAGCGTAATAAAGGTCACCCAGCACCCTCTTCTGGCCTCCACACAAGCACAGGCGTGCATACTCTCACACAGACACAGACAGACACAAATGTGGGTGACAGCCCCACTTTACATGTTACCCCTGAGAGGAGACATGCATCCTCTGACCGATTCCCCAATCCATGTCTAAAGAGCCCTGACACTACTTAGCTGCCAAAATCAGATGCCATCAGGCTCCTGCAGGGCTGGGTAACTCTAGGCCGCCCTCGGGCTCTCTGTGCCTCGGAAGCTGTGTGTCCACGGCACTACCTCCCTGGACACTCCCGGCCCCAGTGGTTTCCTCCAGGTTGGAGACTGTGTCTTTCAGATGCCGTTCCCAGAAGACATCAGTTATTAAATGAACATCTCAATACCAGGCATGGAGTTCCCTACAAGTATTTTGTCAGGGAGTCCCCCAAATACAACAACACAAGCTATTTGCCAATGTTCTTGATTGCCTACTGTGTTAGTTAGGGTTCTCTAGAGTCACAGAACTTATGGTAGCCTCTATGTAGTAAAGGAATTTATTGATGACTTACAGTCTGTAGTCCAACTCCCAACAATCAACTCCCAACAACGGTCGGCAGCAGCTGTGAATGGAAGTCCAAGGATCCAGCAGTTGCTCAGTCCCACAAGGCAAGCAGGCAAAGCAGAGAGAGCCTTCCTTCTTCCAATGTCCTTATATAGGTCTCCATCAAAAGGTATGGCCCAGATTAAAGGTGTGTGCCACCACATCTTTAATCCCAGATGACCTTGAGCTCCTAGATCTTCCAATCTTAATCTTCTGGGATTCATAGCCACTATACCTCAAGGTCTCCACGCCAAGATTCAGGTCGGAAACTTGTATCTCTCAGCCTCCAGATTAGGGCCACAGGTGAGCTTTCTAATTCTGGATTGTAGTTCATTTCAGATATAATCAAGTTGACAACCAGGAATAGCCACTACACCTACCATGACTAGATACTAAGACCCTATTGTCGAAGACAGCACATATTTTGGTTGCAGGACATAAACTGATCTTGGGTGCTGGAGAGATTGCTCGGTTGCTTTTGGAGATGACATGGGTTCAGTTCCCAGCACCCACATCAGGTGGCTCACAACCACCTGTAACTCCATCTCCAGGGGATCCAACGCCCTCTTCTGGACTCTCTGGGCATGGCATACACACTGCACATAAGTAGGCAGACACACACATGCACACATAATTAAAAATATAAGCTTGTAACTAACCAGGAAACTTCTTCCCAGCCACCTAGCAGGCCAGTTGGGGAATAACAGCCCCTAAACACTACAATACCAACCTGCCAGGCAGGCAGGCCCACTGGTGCAATCATGTGGCTGCCATGGTATAACCAACCACTTCTTCGCTTGGATCCAGGCAAGACAGGCCCACTGGTGCAATCATGTGGCTGCCATGGTATAACCAACCACTTCTTCGCTTGGATCCAGGCAAGACAGGCCCACTGGTGCAATCACACGGCTGCTATGGTATAACCAACCACTTCTTCGCTTGGATCCCAGGCCTGCCTGCCCTGCAAGAAGGAGTTTGTTCCTGGTGCTCCAAACCTGGTCAAAAACCGGTGACCTAGGAGGTCACAGCCCTAGAGGAGAACCTGCTCCTGTTGTTTCGCTCAATGATCATGTTGTTAAACTGCTTTTGAAGTCCTTGATTCTGGCGGTACAGTTTGTTCTCAGCCTTGGTCGGATAAAGCTTCTACTGCAGTGGGCAGAAGTCGATGCAAGGACTCCTGACTGGTGTCTGTCAGGCGCGCTGTCATAGCAGGGCTATCCAGATCACTTCCATTCCCTCCCCAAAGCACAGGGAACAGAGACTCCAGAGAACAAAGACTATCGAGCTGGGGGACGGGAGGAGTGCTGTGGAATGCTGTCTTCTGGACCTGGCGTAGCCACTGCACACAGTGTGGCACCTGTGGTCACCTGCCTGAGACCTGCACCGGATGAAGTCAGTCGGAATTCCTGCATGCCAGAGGGGCTCACAAGGCCTACCTTAGCTGAAGAGCTTTGGGCAACTGATGGCTTCTGGGAAAGGAAAATCCATTTTCTTCAGATGTGTGGCCTCTGGTAGATCAGCTATGCTCTAATGCAGGCCCCCATGACCGTGTGTATATGAGCAATATTAGCTGGATTTTGTCATTTTTGTTTTAAAGATTTGTTTATTTACTATGTATACAGTATACTGCCTACATGTATGCCTATACACCAGAAGAGGGCATCGGATCCCATTACAGATGGTTGTGAGCCATACATGGTTGCTAGGAATTGAACTCAGGACCTCTGGAAGAACAGCCAGTACTCTTAACCTTTGAGCCATCTCTCCAACCTTAGTGTTTTGTTTTTGTTTTTTAAATAAAGGAAGGTGGGAGGAAGGTGTGTGGGGTGGGTCTAAGTGGAGTGAGATGGGGAAGGGAAGTAAATATGAGCAAAACACGGTATGATTTTGTCAAGAGAGATCCGCCATTTTCTCTCCAGTGACTTTATGTCGAGACCAGCTGGGAGACACAGGCAGGGCAGCTGGGACAGGATCCCCTCTACCTCTGTCTACACCTAGGAGTGATGGCGGTGGATCAGCAGCCCTCTCTGTCCCTTCCCTGCAAGTGGAGAGCCTGCCTTCAGGGAGTGCTTTAACCTAAGGACTTGGGTGAGATCCGCCATTTTCTCTCTGGTGACTTTCTAAGGCAGGATCGGCTGGGAGGCACAGGCCTCACAAGTGGGAGGGCAGCTAGGTCAGGATCCTTTCTACCTCAGACCACACCTAGGAGGAACAACAGATCCACAGCCTTCTCTGCACCTTTCCCGCAAATGGAGATCCTGTCTCCAGGGTGTGCTCTGATCCCAGGACTCAGGACGGACAACTGATCTACAACCATCTGTGTCTGGGTTTTACCAGAGGAGAGCGGATCTCTCAGAAGTGTTGACACAGGCTTACAGACAGACCCACAAGAGGAACAAGCTCTAGTCAGAGACAGCAAGAACATCTAACATCAGAGATCAACAGATGGTTAAAGCCAAACCCAAAAATCCTACCAACAGAAACCAAGACTACTTGGCTTCATCAGAACCTAGTACTCCCACCACAGCAAGTCCTGGATATCCCAAAACACTGGAAAAGCAAGATTTGGATCTAAAATCATATCTCACGATGGTGCTAGAGGAATTTAAGAGGGACATGAATAACTCCCTTAAAGAAATACAGGAGAACACAGGTAAAGAGGTACAAGCCCTTAAAGAAAAAACCAAAAAAAAAAAAAAAAAAAAAAAAATCCTTTAAAGAATTACAGGAGATCATGAGTAAACAAGTAGAAGCCCTTAAAGAGGAAACACAAAAATCGCTTAAGGAATTACAAGAGAGCACAAACAAACAGGTGAAGGAATTAGCAAAACCATCCAGGACCTAAAAATGGAAGTAGAAACAGTTAAGAAATCACAAAGAGAGACAACTCTGGAGTTAGAAATCTTAGGAAAGAAGTCAGGAAACATAGATGCAAACATCACCAACAGAATACAAGAGATAGAAAAGAGAATCTCAGGCACAGAAGATACCATAGAAAACATTGACACAACAGTCAAAGAAAATGCAAAAATGCAAAAAGTCCCTAACCCAAAACATCCAAGAAATCCAGGACACAATGAGAAGACCAAATCTAAGGATAATAGGTATAGAAGAGAGTGAAGACCTCCAACTTAAAGGGCCAGTAAATATCTTCAACAAAATTATAGAAAACTTCCCTAACCTAAAGAAAGAGATGCCCATGAACATACAAGAAGCCTATAGAACTCCAAATAGACTGGACCAGAAAAGAAATTCCTCCCGCCACATAATAATCAAAACACCAAATGCACAAAACAAAGAAAGAATACTAAAAGCAGTAAGGGAAAAAGGTCAAGTAATATATAAAGGCAGGCCTATCAGAATTACACCAGACTTCTCACCAGAGATTATGAAAGCTGGAAGATCCTGGGCAAATGTCATACAGACCCTAAAAGAACACAAATGCCAGCCCAGGCTACTATACCCAGCAAAACTCTCAATCACCATAGATGGAGAAACCAAAGTATGCCACAACAAAACCAAATTCACACAATATATTTCCACAAATCCAGCCCTTCAAAGGGTAATAAATGGAAAACTCCAACACAAAGAAGGAACTACATCTCTGAAAAAGCAAAAATGTAATCTTCCAACAAAACTAAAAGAAGATAGCCACATGAATGGAATTCCAACTCTAACAACAAAAATAACAGGAAGCAACAATTACTTTTCCTTAATATCTATTAATATCAATGGACTCAATTTCCCCAATAAAAAGGCATAGACTATCAGATTGGGTACGTAAACAGGATCCAACATTTTGTTGCATACAGGAAACCCACCTGAGTGACAAAGACAGACACTACCTCAGAATAAAAGTATGGAAAACAATTCTCCAAGAAAAAAGCTGGAGTAGCCATTCTAATATCGAATAAAATCGACTTTCACCCTAAAGTAATCAAAAAAGATAAGGAGAGATACTTCATATTCATCAAAGGTATGATCTACCAAGATGAACTCTCAATTCTGAACCTCAATGCTCCAAATCAAAGGGCATCTACATTTATAAAAGAAAATTTACTAAAGCTCAAAGCACACATTGCACCACACACAATAATAGTGGGAGATTTCAATACCCCACTCTCTGCAATGGACAGATCATAGAAACAGAAACTAAAGAAAGACATAGTGAGACTAACAGAAGTTATGAAACAGATGGATTTAACAGATATCTATAGAACTTTTTATCCTAAAACAAAAGGATATACCTTCTTCTCAGCACCTCATGGTACCTTCTCCAAAATCGACCATATAATTGGTCATAAATCAGGCCTCAACAGATACAAGAAGATTGAAATACTTCCTTGTATCCTATTAGATCACCATGGACTAAGGCTGCTGCTCAATAACAACATAAACAATAGAATGCCCACATATACATGGAAGCTTAACAACAATCTACACAATGATAACTTAGTCAAGGAAGAAATAAAGAAAGAAATTAAAGACTTTCTAGAGTTTAATGAAAATGAAGCCACAACATACCCAAACTTATGGGACACAGTGAAAGCCATCCTAAGAGGAAAACTCATAGCTTTACGTGCCTACAAAAAGAAACTGGAGAGAGCATACACCAGCAATTTGACAGCACATCTGAAAGCTCTAGAACAAAAAGAAGCAAATTCACCCAAGAGAAGTCAAAGGCAGGAAATAATCAAACTCAGGGCTGAAATCAACCAAATAGAAACAAAAAGAACTATACAAAGAATCAACCAAACCAGGAGCTGGTTCTTTGAGAAA
>JADRCD010221384.1:0-12853 GCA_019843815.1 Montemys delectorum
CAAACAGAGAAATTCAGTGAGAATCCAAGAGAAACCAGTTTGAATTAGTTAACTTGGTGAAGAGTTTGGGCCTGAACCAGCAAGCCAGAATTCAGAAAGAGCTAGAAAGGGTGAGCTTTTTTAACACTAAGCCTCTGAAGTGACAATTACATGAAGAAAATATAAGTTATGCTTGTACTCTCACAGTCTACATTAGCTACGAAACTCTCAAGCTAAAAGAAAACCACAACTAAATAAAGAAGATTCTGAAATTTTTTTATATGTTTCTCCACATAGACTCTGCAATGTATTTATATAAACACTGGAGGAATAATTGAAGAATCTGTTAATTTTTATCTATAATTATGCACTGAAATAGTGGTAAAAGGCTAAATTTAGTTGATAAAATTAAATAGTGACAGATGACATAAATAGTGAGTGAAATAAGTTATAATTATTAACTAAAATATTAGTATCTATGGCTTAAAAAAGAGGTCAGAAGGAACAGAATTGTCAAAAATTGATGTATCTTTTCAAAATTTAAATATATTTTAAGGTTAAATTTAAGTGAAATTTAAGTAAAATGATACTAATACATAATCAGTAATTTTATATCTTTTTTATTTGTTTTCTGAACTTTTACTGTGGATGATTATTGACACAATTTGAGCAGTAATACATAATATGTGCATAGATATGGAGTATATTTGGATACATTTCAATTAAAGATTTTCTTGCAGTATGGTATTACATTCAATAGAAAAAATAAATAATTGTAACAGAACTTGGATGTATTAGCTTATCTGTAAAACAGAGTTTGGCATGAAGGATGAATAAGGAAAGTGTCACGTGTAGGTTATTAACATCACAGTATGCTGCCCATTATACTAATATGTACACCATTGAGAAATCTAAATAAAGAAGAAAATTACTTTCTGTAAATTGGTTGTAAGCATGCATAGGCTGTATAATTAATAGAAAGCAACTTTTGTTATACTTTGTTATAATGAAAATAATTATTCTTTTTCATAGAAGAATTGATTGAAAACTAAGTTAAATGCATCTTTTCATTGAAAAGGAAGTTCTAATATTCAGAATTAATTGAAAGCATTTTGAAATTTCATATAATATTCATAGATATCATATTAGTTTAAAATTATAATTTTTTTGCTTTATTTACAGTGATCAACACTGCTCTCTCTCCTAGTCCCTCCATTACCAAATCCTTTCCCCGACTCTCCATCCCCTGTCCCCTTCTCCTCTGAGAGTGTTGGACACCTCTATGCATCCCCTCACCTTGGCACATCCTGTCTCTGCCATAATAGGTGCATCCAATCCCATTGAGGCCAGACAAGGCAGCCATGAAGACGGAGCTGCCTGTCTGCCACATATGTGCCTGGGGTCATCTTTTCAGCACTTGTGTGTACTTTGGTTGACGGTTCAGATTCTGAGAGCTCCCAGGGTTCCAGGTTTGTTGACTCTGTCGGTCCTCGTTTGGGGTTCCCATCTAATTCTGGCCTTTCAATCCTTCCCCCAACTCTTCCGTAGGTGCCATTACCTGCCTTCTAGTGATTGGCTATCGGGATCTGCTTCTGTTTCCATCCACTGCTAGGTACCATGGAGTAGCATATATAGTGTCAGGGATTAGTGTTTGCCCATTGGATGGGTTTTGAGTTGGGCCGTTTATTGGTTGGCCTTCCATTCAGTTTCTGTTCCATCCCTGCATTATTTCTTTTAGACAGGACAAATTTTGGGTTGAAAGTTTGGTGCATGGGTTGGTGTCCCCATCCTTCTACCTGGCCACAGGAGGTGGTCTGCGGGTCTTATTGCCTGCGGCTTCCCACGGAGGTCTCTGGACCGGCTTGATTGGAGGAGCTCTTGTGCATAGAATCGAGCAAGCACGGACCAGGCGTCTCTACCCTGTCTTTCAAGATGCTCTGTTTCTCCACGCTGCCCTGAGTTGGGTTGGGTTGGGCCGGCAGGCCGACTAGCTCGTGAGTGCAGCACAGCTTCAGGCCACGTTTCAGGAGAGCAGACCTCTTCCCAAGTGTTACAGTTCTAGAACAAAAGGCTCAGACCAAGGAGTAGATCTTTCACACCCTTTACTTCCCTGGATACCATACATATATATAGTTTTGGGGGGTCATTCATATTTTGGCAGCAGTTATTTCTCATTGGTTTGGGCTAAGAATCTTTATTTGCATGTTAGAGGGCTTGACTAATATTACACATCTCTCCTGCTGGGGGTCGTTGTCAGGGGGTTGGGCTGAAATCTGAGCCATGGTCTCAGGAGCGATTCACCGAACACCTTCCGCCCCTCTGAGCAAATGCTCAGTAGGTCTCCGGGGTTCAAAGTAGTTTGCTCTACTGGACTTTGGCTGTCAGAACTGCCCCATTGCCCCACAGTGGTCTCTGCCAGTTGCTTCACATACTGTTAGTCACCCACACTGAATGCTGGGAGTCTCCCCTATCCCAGGTTTCTAGGACATCTCACAGATATTCCCCTCCCGTCCACCCTCTGGAAGCTGCAGACTTCCGTTCATTCTCCTTGCCCAATGGGCTTCACTACTTTGTCTCCTCTCATCTGATCCTGCCTCCCATTGCCCCCATCTCCTCTTCCTTCCCAGTTCCCTCCCTCCCTCCCTCTACTTCCTAATACTATTTTGTTTCCTTTCTAAATGTGAGTCAAGCATTCTTCCTTAGGTCTTCCTTGTTATTTAACTTCTTTGGCTCTGTGAGTTGTATGATGGTTATTCTACCTTATGGCTAATATCTACTTATCCGTAAGTACATACCAAGCCTGTCCTTTTGGGTATGGGTTACCTTACTCAGGATGATATTTTCTAGTTCCATCTATTTGACTTCAAAATTCATGATGATATCATTTTTAATAGCAGAATAGTATTCTATTGTGTAAACAAACCATTTTTTGTATCCATTCTTCAGTTGAGGGACATCTGGGTTGTATCTAGTTTCTGGCTATTATGAATAAGGCTAATATGAACATGGAGGTCCTTGTGGTATGATGGGGCATCTTTTGGGTATATGCCCAGGAGTGATATAGCTGAGTCTTCAGGTAGAACTATTTCCAATTTTCTGAGAAACAACCAGCTTGATTTATAGAGTGGTTGTACAAGTTTACAATCGCACCAGCAATGGCAGAGTGTTCTGTTCCACATTTTAACCATCATATGTTGCCTCTTAAGCTTTTATCTTAGCTATTTTGATTGCTGTAAGGTAGAATTGCTGGATTATTTTGATTTCTATTTTCCTGATGACTAAAGATGTTGAGTATTTCTGTAAGTGTCTCTCAGTCATTCAAGATTGCTCTGCTGAGAATTTTTTTGTTTAATTCTGTGGCCTGTTTTTTTTTTTTTTAATTGCATTATTTTTATTTAGTTTGTTGGAATTTAACTTCTTGAATTCTTTGGATGTTGTCCTTCTGTAAGAGTAATGAAGATCTTTTCCCAATCTGTAGGCTCAAGTTTTGTCCCCTTAGCAGTGTCCTTCGCCTTACAGAAGCTTTTCCATTTCATGATGTCCCATTTATCAGTTTTTGTATTAGGGCCTGGTCCAGTGGTGCTCTGTTCAGGAAACTGTTTCCTGAACCAATGCATTCAAGGCTCTATCCCACTTACTCTTCCACTAGGTTTAGTGTATATGGTTTTATGCTGAGGTGCTCGATCCACTTGGACTTGAGTTTTGTGCAGGGTGATAAATATGGATCTGTTCCTCTTTTTCTATATGCAGACACATAGAAGACTAGCACCAGTTGTTGAAGATGCTTTATTTTCTCAATTATACGGTTTTTCCATATATAGTTGATAATTATTCTTTCAAGGTCTATAAAACATTGTGTTGGAATTTTTATGGGGATTGTACTAAATTGGTAGATGGCTTCTGGTAAGATGACCATTCTCTCTATGATAATCCTATCAATCCCTGAGCATGGTAGATCTTTTTATCTTCTGATATCTCCTTCTTCAGGGTCTTGAAGTTCTTGTCCTGCAGATCTTTCAACTTAATTAGTTAGAGTTATACCTAGATATTGTAAAGGATGTTGTTTCCTTAATTTCTTTCTCAGCCTCTTTATCATTTGTATAAAGGAGGGATAATGATTTATTTGAGTTGATTTTATATCCAGCCATCAACAGCTGAAGTTGTTTATCAGCTGTAGGAGTTCTCTGGTAGAAATTTGAGGATCATTTATATATGCTTTCATTTTGACCATGCAGAGTGATGCCTTGACTTTTTCCTTTTCAATTTGTATTCCCTTGATCTCCTTTTGTTGTCTTATTGCTCTGGCTAGAACTTCAAGAACTACATTGAATAAAGAGGGAGGGCAGTATAGTCAAATGTACAATCTCCCCTTCAAGTATAATATCTTGTTAAAAGTTTGCCTTATTATACAAAAAACAAAAAGCAAAAAACAAAACCCTATTTAGTCTGTGCTGGTTTCTACTATATGTATTATTTCATGTAAATACATATTTCACAATGATTTCTAAGCACAATAAATAGACCTGTATAGTTACATCATGGCTATCCAGTGATCTAACCTGGATTTGAACTCTGAAGCTATGTAGTGGAGACATACCTTGAACTCTCAATTAGAGGAAAGGTAAGCATGCATTACCACTCTCTAATCTCAATGCATAATTCTCTACACAAACACAACACCATATCTCTCTCACACACACACAAACACATATATACACACGCAAATAATATGTATATATTAATATTGCTTTTCTACTGTATATACTATTTACACACATGTATATAATACATATACACTATTCATATATACATATGTATGCATATACATACATACATATATATATATGTGTGTGTGTGTGTGTACATATATAAGTGCATATATATATATGCACTTACTGGCACTTATGAGAACTTGAGAGATCAGGGATCTGTAGGGGTCTAATCTAGGTTCTCTACACATAGATTAAGGCTGAGTAGCTTTGTTTTCTTGTAAAAAGGGGGAGTAGGGACTTTTCCTGACTCTTTTGTCTACTTATAGGACACCTTTTCCCCTAGTGGATTGCCCTGCACAGCCTTGATTTGATGGTGTGTGACTAGTCTTATTTGAGTTTATTTTGCATGGTTTGGTTGATGACCCTGAGAGTCCTGCTCTTTTCTGTGGGAAGGCAGGGGTAGCTGGAGTCTGGGAAACAGGGAAGGTAGAGATTGGGAGAGTCCAAGGGAGAGGAGGAAGAGGCCTAGGGGACGGGAAAGTGTAAATTTTGGCAGCAAAACTGCACTAGGGATATAACATATGAGGATAGATAGATGTAGATATGGCTATAGATGTGGATATAAACAGATATAGACATAGATATAGATATATAAGAAGTATCTCCCAAACTCTCATAGTTTGATTCCCTCATCCGCAGTGAGTATTACTGTTTGGGTAGTTTATATTATAGATATTTAGGATGCAAAGCTTTGCTGGACAAGGTGAGTCAGAGGGAGCCTACTTTAAGCATTTATACACTCACATTGCTTTCAGTTTATATCCCTCTTTCTTTGTGATGAGGTTAACCAGCGATTAGCAGCTATGGCTGCCAGGTGCCATCCCTTGCTCTCCATAATGGACTATCAATATTCCATCTGACAAGACAAAAAAACAAAAAAACCAAAAAACAACAACAACAAAATCCTTCCATCTTTCAGAAGCAGATTTTGGTCAAGCTTTTTTATCATAGCAAGAGAAAAGTAATTGATACATTTCCCTTGACATCTAAATGAGAAAAACTCATGTCATATTGTTCATTCCCTATGACTACATCAGGAACAAAGTATATGTATTTCTAAGCTCAACTACATGTTGGAGTCATCAGTGACACCACTAATGTTCTTTCTGTTCTCAGCAAACAACAAGTGTCCATTTTATAGCATTTCATTGTTCACAAAAAATTAAGTGGCCTACTCTGCTATAAATCTCATGATTTAAAGTCAGTTTAATTTTGTACATTCTCTAATTAGTTCTGTGAACTTAAAAAACAGAACAAGGAAACAAACAAACAAACAACCTAAAAGAGATAAGGCATATTCTCTCTTAGTACACTAGAGTTAGATTTTAAAAAAAGACAGAAAAACATTAAGTCAAATGGCCTGTTTTTTAGAATGCTTGATAATATAAAAACATAGACTTATGTTACCAAAGGCCAAAGAAGAATGCTAGATATCTTGTCATGTAACTTTCTGCCTTTTTGTTTGAGATAGTCGATCTCTAAGCCTCTAGCTAGGCAGCTGGCCACAAAGTTCCGATACGAGGTCTGTCTACCCAACACAGCACTGTGGTTTCTGATGTGAATGGTTCTAACAGTTTTTCATATTATTGCTGAGGATTTGAACTCAAGACCTTATCCATATATTTCAGTACCTTTTACCCAGTGAACCACATCATTAATCCCTTTCTTAACTTTGTTTTGCTTAACTTACATCTAAAAAAAAATTGTCATTGTTGTAACACTAATCAATAACCTTGCTAAAAGTAATTACCATTTTAATATGTTTGTAGACTTTAGATTTGTGCCTCATCCAATTCTGAGCCTTTCAGAGATTCCCACTGAACAATATTAGCACATTTTTATTGCTTTACTTTGCTCTAAGAGAGGAGTGACTGATGTTCATTTAATGAATTAATTCTCCTACTTATCTACAAGGCAATGAATGATAAGACCTGAGTCCTGGTGGAATCTTCAGTCATAGCGCAAGGCAGCTCAAGAAAATCATGAAGTCACATTATCTTAATAATTTTCAAAAAAATAAAAAACTTTAAAGGCTTTATTATTACTTAATTTGTCACAAATATATAAACCAATGCTTTGTAGGACACTTATAAAATGTCTGTTCATCAACTTCAGTTTTAAAATAATTTCTTTATAAAGACAAACTACATACTGTAACCACTAATATTATCTGTCTTCTAACTCCCACACTCTGTAACACTTCCAAACACCAAAGCAAAAAGTAGTGAAAACCATGCTGCTTCTCTTCAGTTTTATCTGTAATAGGATGACTCGTCAGTTTTCCTCAAACATGAATTTTATCCTATTCATCTGTGGCTTGTTTTCCAGTGATTTAGATTCTTCTTCTTTTTTTTTTATTGTTTGAGAATTTCATCCTCACTCATGAGTATATTTTAATCAAGGGCTGGATTTCAGCCCATTTAATTTTGTGCTGGCCATGAGCAAGGAGTTACAGTTTAAGTGAATCATGACATTGAGCTTTCACTGTATACATTTGCTCCCTCTGAATCTTACAATCTCTTCCTTAATGATGCCCAAGCCTTGGGAATGTGAATGGATGTTTCATTCAGAGCTTAGCATTCTGGAGTCTCTTATTCTATGAACATCGATGAGTCCTTGAGTTATTCACCATCCTCTGTAAATGGAAACTTCCCTGGCAGGTGTTAAGTGATGTACAGAACTATGGTTATAAAGATAAGACCTTAAGGAGAATTTAATACCATGCCCACTTACAGAGAAATACTGTTAGATGAGCCGAGAAGTCTTGTGACTTCTCAAGCCTGGGATTCTGGACTCATTTAATTGTACAAGGAATGACTTCCTTCATGAGGACCTGACCTAAAATCCAGTGAGAATATGGTTTGCTATTCCCCTAAGCTTTGTGTCCCTATTGCATCAGAGGGAATACATTTCCATATTAGTCATTATTGTAGTTTCCAGGTTCAGAGATGGGTTAGACTATACACTATTTTTGCTCTCAAGTATCAGAATATAGCCTTACTGTACTATGACTGCTCACTAGTAGAAATGAAGATTCATTTTAATTTATTCATTTTCATTCTGTCTCTCTCTCTGTATCTCTCTGTGTCTCTATCTGTCTCTGTCTCTGTTTCTCCTCTCTCTCTCTCTCTCTCTCTCTCTCTCTCTCTCTCTCACACACACACACACACACACACACACACACACACTCAGGTTTCACAACAAACCTGTCTTATCATCAAGTTCTGCTAAGTAAGTGGAGGCAACTAAATCGGCTTATAATGTTTGAGGGGGTCCTATGAGAACCCATTGACAAGTAATTTGATAAAGCTAACCCATAGTTGGCACTTAGTTTGTAATTTGATGTCTTCTGAAGCCTCTAAGAGGTATTGTCATCCTGAAATCATAGAATAACTTCATTTAGTTTAAATTTTTTATGATTATGTTTCTATTCATAGATTTCTATGTCTTTGTAAAAGGCATTAAGTTTTTTATAATTCCTTTATCTCCTCCCCACAGCTGCCTTTCATATACAATACTTTTCCCCTTCCTACCATTTGTGTTTTGTCACTCTTCCATTGAATGCCCTCCCTGAAGAGCCTTATTATTTTTCTCATGTCTATGTATACTCCAATTCAAACACAGATAAATAAGATTCTGTAACTGACACAACTCATAAGAGAACATGTGATGTTTGTTTTTCTGAGTATGTATTACATCATTCACAGTAATTATTCATTGCTCTATTAATTTACCTTCAAATTTCAGTATTTCATTTTTCCTTTAACCTGCATAAGGTTCCACTGTCCATATATTACACACATTTAGTAAAATTTTACTAATTGATGGGAATTAACCTAGGTCATTTCCCTCTCCTAGCTATTTTGAATAAAGCAGCCTTGATCAATGACAATGTCTTTGTAGTAAGTAGAATTTCAGTCATTATCTCCTGAGCAAGTACCAATCCCTGACACCATTAATGACACTTTGTTATGCTTGCAGACAGGAGCCTAGCACAACTGTCCTCTGAGAGGATCAGACACCTACAGTCAAACATGGTATGGAGTTTGTGGATTCTTGAGGAAGAGTTGGGGAAAAACTGAGGCACAGGAGGAGATAGGAACTCCACAGGATATCCAACAGAGTCAATTAACCTGGACCCTTGGGGGTTCCCATAGTTTGAACCATCAGTCATAAAGCATACATATGCTGGACATAGCCCTCCTCCCACCACCCCTGCACATATGTAGCAGATGCACAGCTTGTTTTTCACATTGTCCCCCCAGAAACTGGAGTGGGGGCTATCTCTGAATCTTTTACCTGCCTGTGGATACTGTTTCCTGAACCTTGCTGCCTTGTCTGGTGTGTGTGGATGTACCCAGTCCTTCAGTGACTTGACGGGGAAAGTGGGTTGGAATCTAGGGGTGGCCTCCTACTTTTCTGAGGAAAATTGGATAGAGTTGGGGAGAGGGGCTGTGTTGGGAGGGGCCGGAGAGGAGAGGGAGGTAAAGTGAATAAATAAATGAATTAATGGAGAAAATGTAAACAAACAAACAGAACCAAAAAGAAACTATTCCAAAGAAACTATTCCCCTCCAGTTTGGTTCAGACAAGGTTTTGGAGATAGTTGATTACAGTCTTTTGTATGTTTTTTTTTTTTTTTTTTTTTTTTTTCCGTCTGTTGCAGTATCTGCTATTTGACATCTGACTTTTGAGATTTCTTTTACTATAAGTTAATTTGGATATTTTGCTACTCTTTCCAAAAAAAAAAAAAAAAGAAAGAAAGAAAGAAAAAGAAAAGAAAAGAAAACAGCAACAACAAAAACCTCTTAATTTCTTTAATACTTTGTATTGATTTTCATTTTGATTTACTACAATCAAGCCTGAGTTCATTATCTCTTCCTTTCTACTTATTTCAGGGATGTTTTCTCATGCCTTTCCAAGGATGACTGGTATATATCATTTAGCTGTTTGAATGAGATATCTCGAAACTTTTGGAAGAGGAACTCAGCGGTATAAACTTGCCTCTCAGGACTGCATTCATTCCCATATATTTTTAGTGTATTTTGTTTTTATTTTCATTCGATTCTTGAAATTCCTAAATTTCTTCCTTGATTCACTCATGGTTAAAATTATCATTAAGTTGTGTGTTGCTTAGCTTCCATGAGTTTGTGAACTTCTTATAGTTTCTAAAGTCAGACATTTTCATCTTCATTGCAACATGGTCAAAATGACTTAAAATGTCATTTCGACATTCTTACATTTGTTCACTCTGCTTTGTGTCCTTGTAGAGATCTAATTTAGGAAAAATTCTCTTGGTTGCTGAGAAGAATGGTTTTTTTTTTTTTTAGCTTCACTGTACAAAACACTGTGATTCAAAAATTAAACTTTATGAGATACTTTAATTTCTTGTTACAGGAAAATAAGCATTAAATATAAATTAGAAATAACCAAAAGATAATTATGTAAAATGAAAATAAATATTTAACTTAAATCATGAGAAAAATGAATTCTCATTTTTGTTAATCTCCTATTCCAGTCATGAAATTTCTTTACAATAAATAAGTCAGTATATTTAATATTCTTGATAATATTCAACTCTTCATGTATTGTGTGTGTGTGTGTGTGTGTGTGTGTGTGTGTGTATGGTTTTGCATCCATGGAGACTTGCTCTACAAGCAAGTTAAGTTTCCTTCAAATACTGAAACCTAAATGGACAGCACTTACTGAAAGTAATACTGACATCACCAACCCATTCCACACACCATATGTCACTGAATAGCCACTACTCCCTGCCAAAATGTAATTTAAAGCAGTGACCTAGAAATAAAAGACTCCACATACCATTACCAATCAATCCCCAGAGTCATTCAGTCTCCACTCAGCAATATTTTAATAAATCATTTGCGTTTATATTGATGAGCTGTTAATGCAAATTGTAAGTAAAGGGACAGTTGACTTTTATTAGCAAAGACATGAATATATAATAGTACACTAAAAATAAAACTCCATAGTTACTATGCTCACTATGACACTATATAACTGTTTCACAAAAGGAAAGGATAAAATACTAGTATTTTTTTTTTTTTAGGAACGCATTTGTAAACATTTCATATATTCCTTATGTACATTTATGTAGGTTACTACATAAACTTAACATTCTTTATGCATATTATGTAACTGCTCCTACAATCGATGCTTCTCATATGATCGTGGGTGAGTACCCTGACACTGAATCATAGGCACTGTACCAGGATCCGTTCTAAAACAAACAAACAAAGGACTCTTATCATTGCATCAGCTATTGCCAACAGATGCCCAGCCAGGGTAAGATTTATCCCATCACCACCTTCCATGCTAGGATTGTTTCCCTTGACCCTTCATGGGTCTTGCACACATTCTCTTGATTGGTGTGAATTAATATGAGCAACTGTTTATCTTTGCCTGGAAAATAGTTCCTTTGTAATTTTGTAAGGACCTGTAAGGGTCTGACAACCTGTCTTCCCCCTTTGCCAAGGACCAGCCTTGGCATGCAGAGGGGTTCGTACAAGAAGGGATATTTGAGAACAATGAAAAAATGGCTGAAAATAAAATTGTGGAGTGCAAGCTAATGGTCTGTGTTCTGCTCAAGACAGATTTCACTGGAGATCTCTGGAGATCTCATCCAGATTGTTCAGCTCTCAAGGACCAAGGCCCAGTCTTTCAATTCCGTCATTTACTGCAGGTTCCCCTTTCATTGTCCCACAAATCAGCATTCCATGACTCCAGCCCCCTGATTCATAGAAAAAGACAGAAAGCACATTTAAAAACAACTTTTTAGTAGTTTTTAAATATTGCAAATGAGTTCAGAGATCCACCTGACTTCACAAACACAGCTAATAAGTTTACCTGGGTGGGATCCCATCTTAAAATTACCATTCTTTCCCAGGCTGACTTGAAATCAAGAACCTTCCTGATCTTTTATATCTTTCTAAAAAGCTTGCTCACAGTGCAGGTGCCTCTGATCTTCTTGATTTAGGAAGCTACATATACAATTTATATTACATTTTTATATATCTTATAGTTGAGAAATAGCATATAATATATGTACATATATATGCGTATATATGCATACTCTTTGGTTGGTGGTTTAGTCTCTGGGAGCTTTGGTATGTCTGGTTGGTTGATACTGTTGTTTTTTCTGTGGAATTGCAATCTTCTTCAGCTCCTTCAGTCCTTCCCCTAACTCCTCTATTTGGGGTCCCCGCACTTATTCGGATGGTTGGCAGCATGCATTCACATCTGTATTGGTCAGACTCTGGCACAGCCTCTATAGCTGTCTCCTGAGAGGCTGTGCCAGAGAAATTATATATTTTTGAACACGGGTTTTCAGAGTTCTTGCTCATAGCATTTGCCTTTTTTGTTAACAATATAGACATATTCTTGGCTCTTGGGCTCATGTTGTTTCTGCTTGGCATGAAGTCACTAACCTTGGCAAAGAGGACATTCCACAATAACCTTGGACAGGAGAATATTTCTGGAATGAGGAACATGAAGTAAAATATATATTTTTATACAAACAAGCCTCCTGTCCAGAAATTGTGAACATGGTCGGAGGCCCAGGTTCTCAAGGCTTTGTTCCAGGGGCAGGAACAATGTCACTCTGTCCCTTGAATACAGACGTGACACCCTTTCTCTTCAATGATTTCTGAGCTTTGTGAGAAGGTGTAGTATAGTTGTCTCAGGTGGGTATGAACATTCTAGTCTCCTGGGATCTGTACCTTAACAAGTGTTAATTACCATCTACTAGAAAATAAGAAATGTGTAATGAGGGTGAATGATGCAGTAATATTTGATGGTAAAGGTAAGTCAATAGGAGTAGGTTTAGTCAATAGGAGTTGATTTGATATGCCCATTTAGCAGAGTAATCTTAATAGGTTCTCTTGGGTCTCATGTCCTGTCTAACCATAGGTTCTTAGCTCTAATACAGGTTCCAGATGTTGTGTTTTATAAAAAGATAAGGGGAAAACGAATATGTTTGGTGGATGTGTAGTCAGGAGATGGGAGAAAGGAGTGCCTCTGTGGGCTCATGCTGAGGCATCCCTTCCAGGCTGAGGGACCAGACACAGGACTGTATAGTAAAGA
>JADRCD010221384.1:31234-53663 GCA_019843815.1 Montemys delectorum
TCTAACACCAGAGATCAAGAGATGGCGAAAGGCAAACGCAAGAATCCTACCAACAGAATCCAAGAGTGCTTGGCTTCACCAGAACCTAGTACTCCCACTGCAGCAAGCCCTGGATATCCCAAAACACCGGAAAAGCAAGATTTGGATCTAAAAATATATCTCACAATGCTGATAGAGGAACTTAAGAAGGACATGAATAACTCCCTTAAAGAAATACAAGAGAACACAGATAAAGAGGTATAAGCCCTTAAAGAGGAAACAAAAAAATCCCATAAAGAATTACAGGAGGCTCTCCTGACTTTGTGAAAAGGGTGGATACGAATGCATTCCAAATCTATGAGGGCCCAAAACAGAATTTAGGGTGGGAGAAAGCACTTGTGCTTTAGCTTTTCATATTAAATATATATTATATTTAAACATTAAAAAAAAAAGAATTACAGGAGATCACAAGTAAACAAGTAGAAGCCCTTAAAGAGCAAACTCAAAAATCCCTTAAGAAATTGCTGGAAAACACAAACAAACAGGTGAGGGAACTGAGTAAAATCATTCAGGACCTAAAAATGGAAGTAAAATATAGCACACTGAAATTGCAGCAACAGGTACATACTGAGTCTAAGAGATTTTGCAAAGATGATGTGTTTTTAGAGTCATGACTTTAAATGTGAAACTACAAATATAACTAATCTGGGAAATGAAAAATGTTTGGTTCATATTCTCTCTGTAAATGATGTAATATTACATTTATTAGCATTATTGAAGTTTATTGGACTTAGGTGAAGTCATTATTAAGTGCTGGTACAAATGCTAAAGTATGATGAATCATGAATGAAATGAACAAGGACAGGAAAGTCTATATTGTTTAATAAAATCTGTTTAACATGTATAAAATTAATAAAGCACATATATCATAGATGAGAAGAAACCTTTAAAAATGGAAGGTAATGAGTTGTAACAGATCAGAGGTATGATATAACTTAGACATAAGAAGTGAGATCACTTCACTGAGCTATGAAAGAAAGAAAACAACTCAGAATTCTGTGATATTTTATTGAAGCAAGCTAGAGATTTCTTTGGGGATTTATGTGTGTGTTTGTTTTCTGAGATGTACATAAATGTATATACTTCTATTTGTGGAACATATTAAGTTTACAGCTAGGTCATCTCCAAGGAAAAGGCCCAGTGTCAAGCATTCCTTTATGACCTAAGCAGTATTTAATTTACTTAATTGACTAGATTAAACTAGAAAATTTGGCTTCCAGGAAATATGAATTATTCCAGAGAATAAGCAACCCCAGAAAATAAACAGTAATGGTTCATACTATGTGTGCTGATACTTTCAATAAAATTGCACATGTTATCATTGAAGATTATACAATATTGGGATACTACTGTGAGACGTGAAAATTCTACTTATTAAATGGCTATGTCAACAATACATTCTCACATTTTATTGTAATTTAATGCAATGACATAACTCTGTAATAATGTACATAAAGAGATAACTGTGATCTATTCTCCTAGTGAATGGCTATGCTTTGTATCTTTGCTAGAGTTACTAATAGTAAGGAAATAGCTAAAAGCAAAAGAGTTGTTCAAGAGTGACTGATATCTTCTTGTAACATACCATAAAACATATTCTTTTACCCCATTCCTTTACTGAGATTCCAGTTTATTTTTCAATGCCCTTTCAATTTGGTGATCTTTTTCTTATGATCTGTTAGCTGACCTGTCACAAGCTTTCATATGGTTCTAGGCAGTTCTACCTTGATCTACATGACTGGCTCGGGACTCAGGTAAGAGAAATGTAGGGGCAGATTCAACCTCGAGCATGGTAAGATAACAGATATATTTTAGCTTGTTATACATGGTATTTCCACAAAAATGTGTAGATTGGATTTCAGGCTGATTGGAACAACCATTTGTGACTCCTGTGATAGACCTCCAAGTGCTCTATAGACGAATATCTTAGTTATAAGAAGTAATCAAACCAGCCTAGATTCAAGATTAAATGAGTAGAGTGGTTAATTTATATAAGAGCCTAGAAAACATTATTTAAGATGGTCTAGATTTCATTGACATTTAGAATTATTTGATATTTATTTAACTACTTATTTTATTTTATAATGGATCATAAATCTATGAGCATATAATAATTGTGTAAAATTGTCTTCATTTTAAATTTTTGCTTTAAGTTTAAAAAATTCAAATTAACCAGATATTTTGTGGTGATTTACTACATACATAGTCAATGGGTAATGTTCAAATCAGGCTAATGAATGAAAGCATCATCATTTTCTTTATGAATAAATTATTCAGAATCATTTCTTCTGTCAGGAAGAAACAGTATATTATTATTATCTGGCTATGAATTCATTTTTAATTGCACTAAACTTTTGGATGATCAATCCTTTAAGAGGCATGTACATAAACTGTAATATCAGAAAACTGAAGTTGATTAATAATTTTGACTGGAACACTGACATTAAGGAAAAATATATTTTCTGTAGAAATTTACTTTCAAATTAGAAAATGCAGACATCTCCTAAATCAATTAGCCACACACACACACACACACACACACATACACACACACACACACCACATACACAAAAGCAGAGAAGATCAAAACATATTATTATACAAAGCTGAAAGGCTTCTATTGTTCATTTTCAAGATCTAGAAACTTTCCCCCTCCTATTGGGTTGCTTTGTCTACCACGGAGATGAGTGTTTTTGCTTTGTCTTATTGTATCCTGTTTTGTCATGTTTGGCTGTTGTCTATTAGAGACCTGCTCTTTTTTGAATAGGAGGCAGAGGCAGAGTGGATCTGAGGGGAGAGGAGAGGTGCTCTGTGTAGCTGGGAAGAGTGGAGGGAGGGCAAAGTGTAGTTTGGGATGTATTATATGAGAGAGGAATCTATGTTCAAGTTTAAAAAATATATCAAGAACATCAAGAATTTCCTGAAGATAAAAATGTACTAACATATGCTTATGCCAATATTATATGAAACCTTACTTGAACAAATATATTTTTCTTTTTAAAAATTACTAATATTGAAGACTGAACAATAATTAGGAGGAAAGAGTAAACTATCTTTAACTGATTCCTCCAAGTAAAAATTGATCTTTAAACATACATGCTTAGCAGTAGACCAGATAAAAAAAGTCACACGAGTATGATAGAAAACAAAACAAGGGGAGATACCTCTGAGCCACGAGAAGGCTTTCTAAATATTTTCTATAAGCATGAAAAAGGATGAGTATTTCTAAATGACATCAACTAAATCACAGCTTATATACAGAGTAGCATAGTGGTTTTATATGAATGATAATCATTGAGGCATTAGCTTCATTAGTAAGAAGAAAAGTATGTCAGATTCAGGTTTGTCTGCTACACAATTGTTTAATCTTGGCTTCAAGGTAAGATAGTAGATGAGAAAGGGGACAACCCATTGAGCTAGCACTGAAACTGAAACAGAAAATAGAGATCAGGACGACTTTTGATTTTTTTTGAGGTCTGATGAAGAATGTAGTAGGTATGAAGAGAAGAATATGATCATCTTATGTTACTCAGAACCTTTAATACATAACTATAATTTGAAATATATGACTTACTATTTTATATATTACTATTTTATTCTACCTTGAATTAATTTCAAATTTTTATTAATAGTTTATTTCAGTAGATATATAAAACTTACATTGTGGAACTAACCTTGCTTATTCCTGAAAATCACTTTAAACTTTTCCAGATTAAAGTAGAATACTATAATCACAGTAGTGTTTATAAATATTTATGGATAGATTTAAGAATGCCTGATTATGCAGACTGGGAATACTTGAAGATGGAGGTAAATTTGTCTCTAATCATTTTAGATATGGAAAAATCCATATATATATGGATATATATGTGAAATATATATATCAAGAGGCAAAGCCCCCAGAGATTGTCAAAATTTATGAAACACAGAATTTTCCTACTAAAGATTAAAGAACTAAGGTTTTCTAATTCACCTAACAATGCAATGTATATAAATTATTTTATATTACTATGTAATACCATGAAAATTATCTTCCTGTAAGAAAATTTTCTGACTGTTATAAGCCAATAATGTCCTAAGAGCAAGTTTCTTTATTTGTATTACATGTTAATCTTTTCAATTGAATATATTAACTTGTCAATATACAGTTAATAAAAACGGCATAAATTTGTAAGAGAAGAAAGAGGGTATATGGTAAAGTTTGGAGGGAGGAACAGAAATAGTATAATATAATTATATTACAATCTCAAAAGTAAAAGAAAAAATCAAATATTTCAAAACAAAGAAACTCTAAAAGTATAGCCCATGTACCCACACATAAGGCCACAGTCATACGCAAGGTAGAGTCAATCAATAAGCAGAACTTATTTCACAGGAAAAATCCATTTTATCTGTTTCTTATGCAAACAATTTACAGGTACAGTTTTAGGGTTAATGTAAACTCAGAACTTTCCTTTATCATATAAATAGTTGGCAAAAGAACTCAAAGTTTATTTACTATGTATCTGATAGCAATTCAGGCACTCTTGTGATAAAGCAAATAGAATTCTGCCCCAAAGAATAACATGATAGATTATTAGTTTAAGAGCTACACAGTGTTGATATATAGTCTCCGGTATTAAAAAAAGAAAGAACAAAAATCAGTTACTTCGATGTCTAATCATGAGGAAAAGACATTGTAGGTTTCCATAGCAACTAAGTCTGGCGTATTCTTCATTCATCTCTTTTCTACTAGAATTGGTCTCATTATGGTGAAAAGAAATTGGGAGTGACATCAATGAAAACTCTAATATTTATAGATCCCACTGTAGTTTTTCTGCCGAGAGTGATGAAATGAAGATGCTGAAATCCAGCATTGGCTTGAACAAGAAAACTTAATTTAAATGTGAGAAGGACCAAGCCGTCACTTGAATTTTACTTATGTATTCAGCATCTATTATTTGAGCATGGAGAGAGATGTTTTTTTCATAGATTTTGACAGGCTCAGCTCTTTCGAGAGTTTATTTTATCTCCTCTTCTTGGAAGCTGATTTCAGTGGCACTTTTGGCTTAAACTTAAAAGTCAAAATACAAAGGAACTAGCACATTTATTCTTGTCTGATAAAAAAGAGATTTATTCTATGCTGTGTAGAAACACCTGACAAGCTATCTACTTGGTACTGAGCTTTCAAAATACTTCCAGACTATATTTTCTAGCAGGGAAATGTGTTATATTAATTGACTATGTATACGTCTCTTACAATTTTATACTAAAGACATATACATTCCTATTAAAGTGATCTAATATAATTGGATAGCACTGCGATTTTTTCCTAGCCCATATACTGATTTGTTGTTTACAAACTTACATGGCACTATTTCATTTTGTCAGCATGATTTTGAACATCTTGGCTTTGTCATACAACAATTACAAAGTTCAAGTGTATGATCATTCACAAAGGTATCTTATCATCTCAAATTTTTGAGAATATTATGTTTCAGTGAAGTAATTCCATAAGATTTTCTCCATATTTTTGTACAATTATTGTGGTTGTTTGAAAAGGTGTGGCCCCCCACACTCATGTGTTTGAAGGCCTGGCCTATAGGGAGTGACACTCTTAGGAATGTGGCCTTCATGGTGTGGCCCCATACACTTATGTGTTTGAAGGCCTGGCCTATAGGGAGTGACACTCTTAGGAATATGGCCTTCATGGAGTGGGTGTAGCTTTGTTGGAAGAAGAATGCCACTGTTGTGACAGGCTGTGGGTTTCATATTCTCAAGGAATGACTAGTGTTGGCAGTCTCCTTTTGCTATCTGAGGATCATAAGGTAGAACTCCCAGCACCAAGTCTGCCCATATGCTTTCATGCTTTTTGCCATAGTGATAACAGACTAAACCTCTGAACTGTAAGTTAACCCCAATTAAATACTTTCTTTTATAAAAATTGCTGAGGTCATGGTCTATCTTCCCAGCAATAAAATCCTAAGACACTGATATAAATATATTTAAGCTATTAATATTAATATTGATCAAGCTCTAGTATGTCTTTTGTTCCCATTGTCAAGCTTTGGGTAAAGGTTTCTTAAAATGATCATATGTTGAAGGCTCAATTCCCAATGTAGAGAGAGATAAAAGTGAGTGAATAAAGATTTGATAGATGGAAGGAACAGCAAATGGAAAATAAAAGCTTACTATACCCATACACAGTCAACCACGTGGCCAGATTTTGATAAGCATTTTGATATTATTGCCTTTAGACAGAATATTAGGAAACATATATACTTAAACAGTATCCTCTATTTAGATTATGTCTTATTATTATTTATATTAAAGCCAGGCAATGCAGTAGGTTTTAGAACAAATGTTAAGTGTAAGAAATTAGCTAATCAGATACCATAGGGACACAGTTTGGAACTGGGTATTCATTCTAAAACACTAATTTTATGAGAATATACTTTATATACTTTCAAACTTACTTTGCTTATGGCAATAAATATTTTCATAACTCTCCGACCATAACAAGAAGGAACGCCAAAGTGTGAATGCTTCAATCTCACTTAGAAGGGAAACAAAATAATAAGGAAGCCAGAGGGAAGATGGGGTGAGAGAAGAGAAGAAGGGAAAAATGAGGGCAGGATCAGGTATGGAAAGAGACAGGAGAGAAATCCAAAGGGCCAAGAGAATGAATAAAATTCTATAGCAGTCGGGGCAGGGAATGGGGGAACCACTAGAAAGAAAGTCCCAGACTCCAGGGATATGAGAAGTTGTCAGGCTCCAATAGGGATGACATTAGTTGAAATGCCCAACAGTGGGGAGATAGAACCTGAAGAGACCAATTCCAGGAGATAGATGTGGCCCTAAGTTGAAGGATGGGGCACCCATCCATCTCAATTTTTCTTTTACCCAGGTATTGTTCTTGTCTAAAGGAAACACAGGAACAAAAATGGAGCAGAGACTGAAGGAAAGACCATCCAGAGAAAGCCCCACCTTGGGATCTATCGCATCTGCAGACATCAAACCCAGACACTGTTGCTGATGCCATGTGCTTGCAGACAGGAGCCTAGTATGGCAGCCCTCTGAGAGACTCTGCCAGGACCTGACTAAAACAGATGTATATTCTCACAGCCAGCCATTGGCCTGAACTGCAGGACCCCAATGAAAGAGTTAGGGATAGGTCTGAAGGAGCTGATATGTAGTGCAACCCCATGGAAAAACAACAATATCAACTAACCAGATCCCACAGAGCTCCCAGGGACTAAATCACCGACCAAAGAATATACATGAGTCAGTCCATGGCTCCTGCTACATATGTAGCAGAGGATTGCCTAATCTGGCATCAGTGGGAGAGGAGGCACTTGTTCCTCTGGAGGCTTGATGCCCTAGAGATGAGGGATGCTAAAGAGATGAGGCAGGAGTGAGTGGGCGGGTGGGGAGCACCCTCTTAGAGGCAAAGGGGAGGGACATAGGGTAGGATGTTCCTCCGTGGAGGGGAGACCAGGAAGGGGAAAAACATTTGAAAAGTAAACAAATAAAATGATTAATAAAAAAGAATAAAATCGCAAAATGAAAAGATAACTATATAAGATGTAAAGGAACTTGTAGACTTTCAGCTGAATAACTGAACTACTATAGTATATGTTGCCACTAGCAATACATGAGTCATCCAATTTCTCCATATCTTCATCTTGATAGATCTAGTTATTTTAATATTGATACCTTAAGTGATATGAAGCACACTATCACATAAACATGACAAGCACTATGTCAAGAGGAAGACATCAAACATAGAAGGAGATAATTTTTCTTATTGTATTTACAAAATTATCAAAAAAAATGAGTCCAGACAAATAAGTAGTTTTTTGGGTCTACAGATTGGAATTTGAAGTCAACTCACAAGCATGCATATTTCTGTTTACCTCTGTGTGGATGGCAAGAAGATCTTGTGTAATTGTATACCACTGAGGGCTGGGGAAGTTCCATTTTTAAGTATTTTACAATACGTACCTAAATTATACCTCAGTGAAAAGTGAAATTAAAATTTAAAAAAAGGAAAAGCAAGAAGGCTGAGAAAGCAGCACTCCTCCATGGATCTTGATTAGCCTCCATGCTCCCGCCTCCATGCTCCTGTCTCTTTGAATTTCCTCTCCTGACTTCCTTTGATGAGGAATAGTGATGTGGAAGGGTAGGCCAAATAAACCCTTTCTCCTCCACCACCAAAACAAGTGATAGGAAGATGGTGGAGAAGACTAGAATGATGGAGTATCCTGAAGAAACATCAGTGTTTCAATGATGAGAATTTATGTGAGCAGAGAGCTCAAGAGGCAAATTGAAACCGGCTTACTACAAAGGGAAGCTTCCACAGGAAGTGGAGAATTTTCCTGTAGTAAACATTCACAAAGGTTCGCTCCCGGTTTTGTTTTGTTTTGTTTTTCTACATTGCGACAATAGAAATCTAGAGTAAATCTTATGTTGTAAATGTATAGGATATATTGTTAATATATACATAAAAATATGTTCCCATTTTTTGCTTTCAAAGTGTTCAACCCATATTTTATATTAATGAGAAACATGAAATTTCTAGGTTCTACACAATTGTACCAATATGGAAGTTCGTATTTGTTTATACTTCTGTAGTTTCAATTTCTTACCAAGATACCAGTAAATATCAGTGCACTGTTGGCTGCTTTTACTTCAGCTTAATACAAGCTTAAATCATTTGAGAAAAAATCTTAAGAAATGGTTATTAGCCCAGAAGTTTGGAATACAGGAAGAACAACCCACAAACCACAAGAAACTTAAGAAGAAGGAAGACCAAAAGGTGGACATTTCATTCCTTCTTAAAAGGGGGAACCAAACACCCACAGAAGGAGTGGCAGAGATTAACTATGGAGCAGAGACTGAAGGAAGGACAAGCCAGCCTAAACATAGCTATCTCCTGAGAGGCTCTGACAATACCTGACTAATACAGATGTAGAGGCTCACAGCCATTCATTGAACTGAGTACACGGTCCCCAATGAAGGAGTTAGAGAAAGGATCTATGGAGCTGAAGGGTTTGCAGCCCCTTAGGACGAACAACAATATGAACTAACTAGTACCCTCAGAGCTCCCAGGGACCCAACTACCAACCAAGGGCTATACATGGTGGGACTGATTGTTTTGGCAGCTTGTGTGTAGTAGAGGATTGCAAATTCGATCATCAATAGGAGGAGAGGTCCTCGGCCTTGTGAAGGTTCTGTGCCCCAGTGTAGGGGAATGCCAGGGCCAAGAAGTGGGAGAGGGTGGGGTGGCAGACATGGGGAGGGGGGAGGCAACAGGGGTTTGTTCTTGTTGTTTTTGTTTGTTGAAGGGGAAACTGGGAAAGGAGAAATTTACATGTAAATAAAGAAAATATCTAATAAAAAATAAAATTAAAAAAATAAAAAAAAATTTAAAAAAAGAAATGGTTTTTATATTATTGACTTATCGAAAAGTCTGCAGGGTATTTTTGATTGATGATTGATGTGTGCAGATCCAGATCACTATGGGTTATGCTACCCCTGGCCTGCTGGCCTACTTGATTGTAGTAAGAAAGCATGATGAATAAATCATGGAGAACAAGTTGGTAAATAGTACCATGTCCATGGACTCTAATGTGTGCTTTAAATCCTGACTTCCCTAATCGATAGGCTGCAATTAGGAACAGCAAGTTACAGTAAACCCTTTCTTTCCAGACTTCTCTGGGTCTTGGTATTTTTTTTTTAATTTTAATTTTTTTTTTTTACAATTCTTTCCCTTATCTTAAAATTGAATATTTTAATTATTTACATTCCAAATGTTATCCCCTTTCCCTGTTTCCCTTCTGCAAATCTTCTGTCACACCCCCTTACCCCACTTCTATGAGAGTGTTCCCTCTCCCACCCACTCACCTAGTCCCGCCTCTCCACCCTACCATTCCTCTGCACTGGAGCATCAAGCCTGCACAGGACCAAGGGCCTCCCCTCCCATTGATGCCAGATAAGGCACTTCCAGCTGCTTCAGTTCTTCCCCTAAGTCCTCCACTGGGGTCCCTGTGCTCAGGTCAATGGTTGGTTGCCAGCATCTGTATTGGTCAGGATCTGGTAGAGCCTCTCAGGAGACCACTATGTCAGGCTCCTATCTGCAAGCACTTCTTGGCATCCGCAATTGTGTCTGGATTTGTTGTCTGCTTGTGGGATGGATCCCCAGGTGGGGCAATCTCTGGGTGGTCTTTCCTTCAGTCTCTGCTCACTCTTTGTCCCTGTAGTTCCATGTGCGTTCTTGGTCATGGTATTTTATAACAGCAGCAGAAACCTGAGTTGATTGCAACCCATGGGAAGAACAACAATATCAACCAACCAGACCGCCCAGAGCTCCCAGGGACTAAATCAGCAACCAAAAAGTACACATGGAGGGTCCTATGGTTCCAGCCGCATATGCAGCAGATGATGGCATTGTTGGACATCTATGGGAGGAGAGGCCCTTTGTCCTGTGAAGGTTCTATGCCCCAGTGTAGGGGAATGCCAGGTCAGGGAGACAGGAATGGGTAGGTGGGTGGGTGGTTGTTTGAGCACCCTCATAGAAGCAGGGGCAGGGAGGATGGGATAGGGGGTTTCTGGAGGAGAAACCAGGAAAGAGGGTAACATTTGAAATGTAAGTAAAGTATCCAATAAAAATAAATAAACTTAAAACTTTTGCACAGTGCTCTTACCCAATGGTAAGACATCTTTTTCTGATTTTTAACAGTACAAATCTATATGTAAAGCTCAACAAGCAAGCAAGGACAGCTAGAACTAAGAGGACCAATGAAAGTCCAATGAGAATCTACATTGGACTGGTATGTAGGGATTTTGTGGAAATGGAGACAGGAAGAGTCTTATCCTCACTGTTCTCTCATTTGGATCAGGATAGTCGTAGGACTTAAAGTAATATATGCATCCATCTAATCTTCAATTTTACTTATTTGTATATTTGAAGTTATTCTTAGTTCTTTAAATGTTTCAGTTTCAAATTTAATAAAAAGTCCTCCTGAGATCCTTGATTAGGATTTCATTATTTAATTGATTGTCTAGAAGAATTTCTTCATTGCATAATATAGCAATGCATTTTATTGATACGGCTGCCACAGGTAAGATGTACTTCAATGTAAATTGAGCTCAACTCTATGGAAACAAATAACAGGTGCATTAATGATGGAATGGCTGGAGGCCTTGTATGCATGTATGGGTCTGTATGATACCTTTTTAGTTTTGTTTCTTGGTGGATATTCTTTACCTTGAAATGAAATTTATATGGCAAGAGTTCTTTTTTGTAGCTAGGTCAAATCTCTCCACAAAATATTTGACCCATCCTCTTGTGGTAACTAGAAGTGGAACCTCACACATATATACATGAAATATATTGCTCAATTGTAGAAAATGAATATTTCAATGGGTGGAGACAAGATATTTTTTATCATAAATTTTCTAACATAAATTCTTGAAGAAAGAGAAATGGTTTTGAGACTGGAGATCTGGCTTAGGAAATAGTCAGGTTTTATCAGTTAAGGGTTTTCAGGGAAGCATTTTAATATGGACCAAGATTTAGTCAAGCAAATAGAAGTAATGTGAAAGATTGGCAGTCCTTTTAAAGATATGAACCAGGGCCAAAAATAAAATGTGTCCAACAAGCAGAGCTATAATGGACAATGACAATGAAAGTCATATAGTTCATGTTTTGAGAGAATTAATATTCCTATTTTAGATTTCTTGTTTCCAAACATGCAGTATTTCTAGAAACATTTTCTCTTTTCCTGGTATGTACACTTTAAATACAAATTTTAATCATTAGGTTAATTAGGTTTTACTAATATTTTAATTTTTAATAGATTTCTATTAAAATATTAAAATGTAATAATTTTTACTAGTACACTTCTGCTCTGAAAACATTTCTAAACAATTATTTATTGTCTTCCTTTTATGTTTACTCATCACCAAAACAAACAAACACAACAAGAAAATATTCAGTGAGATGGTAACTATTGTTTGTAAATTTTATAGTAAAAACATCTTCCCATAAGTTTCGTTCATCAGCTCAAGTGTGTTCATGCGATTGTTTTTCACTAATAACAATGTGCATATTAGTAAACCATGTAAAGGATATTGCAAATGTCAGGATCTGGGACCAAGTAAATCATTGAATTGTCAAATAAAGGAAAAGAAGAAGAAAAATTACCCATCTACCCTCTACGTATGTCTAAAAGATTTCTCATATTATAAAAACTTCAGCTACTTCCTTAAAGCTGAATTTACATCAATTTTTGGAGATAGGAACTGGGAAAGGAATAGAAATTCAAGCATGAGGGAAAGCTCAGTCCATTGAAATTGAAAAGGAAACTATCAGACTGCTGTCCTGGCAGCTCTTTCTTCTGCCTCAGTAGAAACAATTTGTGTAGGAAAACAGATTTTTTCCCCCTGTAGTTCTCAGCATCTAACTGCTGGTATAAACTCTTTAACAATTCACTTATGTGCATGCTGAGCACGGTCTATAAGTGCCAGTCTGAACCATATATTTGAAACGTATCCTATGTATTTAAATTTACTGTAAAATGATATTTTTTAAAAAGATCACCATATATGTTAAAAATAAATTTATCCTCTACTCGGGTTCCTGTCTGGCTACATGAAGCGACCTCTTCATGTTCCACATCCTGAATGTAGTAAGTCATAATGAAGGTCACCCCACTAAGGATTGGATACCACCCTTATTTGAGGTCACTGACTCCTCCTCCACCTCCTCATACCTGGCAATTGTAGGTTTCCATTCATTTTCATGGCCAAGTATCCATCTCCTCCTGCGCTTCCTCACACCTGATCCTGAATCCCCCATTCCCATCTGCATCCCTGCCCCCTCCCAGTTCCCTGCCTCCACGCATCTCCTATTTTATTTCCCCTTCTTAGTGAGATTCAAGCTTCCTCACTTGGGCCTTTCTTCTTGTTTAGCTTCTTTGGATCTATGGAGTACAAACATGGTACCTGTATTTTATGGCTAATATCCAGTAATAAGTGACTCCTTTTGGGGCTGTGTTACCTCACTCAGGACGGTATTCTGAAGTTCCACCCATTTGCCTGAAAAATTCAGGATGTCTTGGTTTTTAATATTCCATGGTGTAGATATACCACATTTTTTAAAATCCATTCTTTCATTGAGGGACATCTACGTTGTTTCCAGTTTCTGGCTATTATGAATAAATCTGTTATTAACTTGAACCCTTGGTGCTCTCAGAGTCTGCACCACTAACCAAAGAACTGGCTGGACTTAGCTCTCCCCACTCATATGTAGCAGATATGCAGCTTGGTCTTCATGTGGGTCACAAACCGGAACTGGGACTATCCCAAAAACTTTTGCCTGGAATTTTGAAGAAGGAAGATGTCGCCATGCTTGAAATGGATATTCTTGTTTGTAGAGCTGGATTCTGAAGTTCAGTGACCTTTTTTATTAACTTGATTTTTTTTATTTTTTTATTGAATATTTTATTTATTTACATTTCAAATATTATCTCCTTTCCTGGTTTTCCCTCCAGAAATCCCCTAATTACATCCCTCCTCCCCCTGCTTTATGAGGCTGCTCCTTTCCCACCCACCTACTCCCACCTGATTGCCCTGGCATTCCCCTACACTGGGGAATCGAACCTTCACAGGACCAAGGGCTTCTCCTTCTATTAGCCCAAAAGCTCAGAATATGCAAGAGACAATTCACAGACCATATGAACCTCAAGAAGAAGGAAGACTGAAATGTGGATGCTTTAATTTTTCTTAGAAGGGGGAGCAAAATATTCTTGAGAGGTAGAGGGTGAGAGGGACTTGGGAGGAAGATAGGGGGCAAAAGGGGAGGGAAGTCAGGCATGGGAATAGACAGGGATGATATACAGAGGGTCAGGAATTTGAACAGAGGTGTTTAGCAATGGGAGATGGGGAACAGGGGTAGTCACCAATAAGTCCCAGATGCCAGGTAAGGAGGAGACTCCTAGAACCAACCCAACAGGGAAGAGATTAGCTGAAATGCCCAACAAAGGGGAGGGAGAACCTGTAAACATATCCAGAGGTTAGGTAAGGCCCTCATTTGGGAGAGGGGGATTCCCACTTATCTACAAATTTTTAACCCAAAATGGCCCCTGTATAAAGGAACAAAGTGTGGAGCATAGTCTGAAGAAAAGGCCATCCATACACCATCCCACCTGGGGATCCATCCCATAAACAGACACCAAACCCAGACATTATTGCGGATGACAAGAAATGCTTGGTGACAAGATTCCATTATAGCTGTCTCCTGAAAGGCTCTGCCAGAGCCTGACAAATACAGAGGCAGATGCTCAGTGACCTTTTTTAAAAGTCAATCTACTAGACAATTGGTCCAAAGTAGCAAAATTCTAGTGATAGACTCCAGTTGGAAGCAGGAGGAGGTGGTAGGGGCTTCCCAAGGGTCCTCTTGAATTTAAAACAAAGTCTGGTATTTATTGCTTAGTTGTATTGAGCCTTTTTTTCTTTTCTTTTCTTTTCTTTTCTTTATTTTTTTATTTTATTTTATTTTTTTATTTTTTTGGTTTTTCGAGACAGGGTTTATCTGTGTAACCCTGGCTGTCCTGGAACTCATTCTGTAGACCAGGCTGGCCTTGAACTCAGAAATCCACCTGCCTCTGCCTCCCAAATGCTGGGATTAAAGGCGTGTGCCACCACCGCCTGACTTGAACCAATTTTTTTGAGCCCATAGATTCTCATTTGTAAAATGAGAATTATAATGACCCAAAGTCTGCAGTTTTGTGTGTTGTTAATGACCTTCAGCTTAATAAACATCAACCCATCTGCTTATATCTAAGAATAATATTAAGTAAACATATATATTCATAGGAAAATTTTGAAAACAGTTTTACAAATAAAGTATGGATATCATACACAGTTTTGTTATAATTTTTAATATAAAATAAAATTGAAAATGATTTCTTTGGATCTTATCCTTCTAAAGTAAAACTCAAGGGAAGGACTGTTGGGGAGAAAGCTCAAAATTTATGATCACTTTCTTTTCTTTCAGATAAATGGGTTTCCTTCCCAGAACCCACACACAAATAAATATATAATTAAAATATAATGTTATAAAGACATAAAGGATGAAACATTTTTGAAAAAACCCAGAGCCAAACAACAGGCAGAGCTTGGGAAAACACATGGAAAAGTGGGAGGTGGGATTGTGGACACTAGAAGTTATCAAAGTCAGCAGGAGAAGGCAACACACAGAAACTAACCAGTACTCACAGGATCGCATAGAGACCAAAGGAATAATCAGACCTGTATGGCCTGAGCTTGGTCTTCTTCAAGCTCTAACAATGGCAATGTCTCTAACTCTTCTGCATATCTCAGGACCCTTTCCTCCTACTGGGTTGCCCCATCCAGCCATGATATGATTGTTCACATGTAGATATTTCTGAAAAGTTTATTCTTTTCTGAAAGGAAATGGAATGTGGAGGGAACTGAAAGAGATAGGGACTGGAGAAACTATAATCAGTATGCAATGTATGATGGAAGAAAAAACATAAATGAGTGAAGAAGAGACTTAAAAGGAGTGAAGAACTGAGTGGTAGAAGGGACATGGGGAGGGATAACTAATACTAAAGAGCTTTTGAAAAGACATATGATATCTAATACTATATATACTTCTGAAAATATAGATATAGATGAAAGGAAGTTAAATGGAGTAACCATATAATAAGGGAGAAATATTCCAACTAGATAACATATAATAACAATTACCAAAAAAAGTACAAATAATGGGTTACAATTTTTGAATTCTTGGGAAAGTAGTCTCAGATTTCCCCAGACACTACTAGCTAATGCCAATGTTATTGATTACCTTCCTCAGCTTAATTAGAAAAGAATAAGACCCTATTGATGAAGACATCATATACTAACAACATATAGCAAAGATAAATTTAGTTGGTATACAACTGGTATACATTTTCATCCAAGATGATTGGAGTTCATAATGCTGGAGTATGTTATACATGCTACTAGAAAAGATAAGTAAACCTCATTCTCTCACAGATATGAATGTCTTAACACTCATTAATAACACATGTATGAAGTATATACAGGTATAATAACCTACCTACAAGGTTATGTTGACAGGTGCAATACTGGCACAGATATGAGAAAAGTAATAAGGTATATTTTTGTTGTATTTCAAGTCCACTGCAAAAAATAGAACACACTCCTAAACTTGGCACCAGGGCTAGCAATCTGAGACTAGCTAGGTCATGGGCCAAAGGGAAAGTCTCTTATTAGTATTCTGCTCAATATACATAGTGATGCAATGGCTCAAAATGACATATTGTTCTACAAATAGATCAGTGTTTTGTTTAAACCTCAGCAAAGCACCTTATTTTTGCAGTAAATCACACCTAACACAAAGACTCCTACCTGGACAATATGAAGAGAGGGAATGGGATGTCTTTATCATACTACCTCCTTTTATAATTCAAATCTCTATGCAGAAGAGAAGATGGAAAGACCGTATGAGTCAGAGGTGCTGACCTACTTTAAGGAAGCAGAATTTTTCAGACACAAAATGGCAGACACGTGAAGGAACTCAGATTGTCTGTGACAACAGGCACAAAACCTTCACAAGCAAACTGGATGAAATCCGCAGCATGAATGAGTAGAAGTCCTCAAGTCCTCATGAATGAACACTGAGTCCTACTTCAGGTCAAAGCATTAGCTGCTGTAGAGAGTAAAATCAGTTGTTTTCAATACACTGAGACCAAATTTATCAATCACCCCTCACAAAGGTCTTCACGCTCATAGTTGTTGGCTAATCAAACTCAGACCCCATGTTTGGTTTGAATGTTTTCATTATTTATAATTAGGAGATTTTGATCACAATCTTTCTGTTCCTGCACCATTCCCAGATGCTCACATCCAAATTCATCTTTCTCTTAAAAGTACACAAGATAAAAAAAAAGTCCTATTAAAAATACAGACAGTGCAGTTAATTTTAGACAACGACTCCTGAACATGAAGCCTATTTGGTAATGTAGATGATATATTGAGTGTCACACCATTCAAGTAAATTAATTTTCCCTATCCTCGTGAAAAGGAAATAGATTCCTGGCTGAGGGTGTGTCTTTGTGCCTGTTTCCTCTTGTCTGTGCTGAGATGTTTCTTACTTGAGCTTGTGCGTGTTTTGTGTATGGGTCACAGTCTCTATGTGTTCATATTTGCATCATCTTTCTCTGTCCTGGAAACACTTACTTAATGTCCTCTACCACCTCTTTCTTGTACAAGTATTTGTATTTTTTAAAGTGAAAGAAAGAACATGAATCTGAGTGTGTAGAGAGGGAGCATCTGGGATGAGACAGAGAAAAATCAAAGAATGTGATTTAAATATGCTGTGTAATATCATATATAGAATGAGTTTTCAAATGAAAGAGTAAGTATAACTGTCAGAATATTAAAAAAAAAAGGATTGGGGGAAAAAAGGAAGATTTAAAAAGTAAGATGGAGCTGAAGTGGATTGCAACGTCATAGGAAGAACTACATCATCTAACCAGACTACCAAGAGACTAAATCATCAGCCAAAGAATATAGATGGACATGGATGAAGCCATGGTTCCAGATACATATGTAGGAGAGGATGGCCTTATTTGACATCAGTGGAAGGAGAAGCATGCCCCAGCATACGGGGATGCTAGAGCAGTGAGGCATGAGTGGGTTAGTATGTAGAGGAGAGCACTCAAAGAGGCAAAGGGGAGGGCAGAGAGAGGGCATGGTATTGGAGGATTGTAGAGAGGTAACCAGGAATGGAGATATCATTTGAAAAGTAAGTGAATAAAATGATTAAAAGAAGAGAGACAGAGAAATATATGCAAGAAACTCTTAAATGTTCCAGGTAACACACACATACACACACATACACACACACACACACAAAGAACATGAAAGTAGAAGTAGGCTTTTGGGGAGGAAGAACAATTTCAGAAAGAAATGTGAGTATGCATGTAAAAGGAATGTGTGCAAAAAAATGGCTAAAATTCATTACATACGTGTTTGAAATTGGAAAATGATGAAAAGGAAAATCAATTAGGCACCTGGAAGAGCAAGATGTCATATGAGTATTCAAAGAACATGTGTTTATTTTGACTTTATTGTCTAAAGCTGACTGTGAGAAATGATGCAACCTGAACTTTTTTACTGCATCATAATTGTCATATTAACGATGTGACTATGGAATAAGGAGAAAAAAAAATCATGCGCAAAAGCAAAGGGCTGAAAAGGCTCTTGCAGTACATGGAATATAAAGTAGAGTACAGAACAAACTAAAAAGGCAAACAAGGACTTAGCATATTTACCAAATTTCAAAGTTGTGACAAATGTCTGAGTCTGAACTTTTCCTGAGTTGGATTGGATAGATTTTAACATTTTGTATTTTACTAACCATTAAGATGTTAGCTCAAATATTACATCGACTCAAACTCATATGTTAAATAAATATGATCTATTCAATATCTACTTATGTTTTTTATATTGCTTTACTTCAAGTGTATAGCATATTCATGACTTTTTCCAGTTTTGTCTTTTCTTAGTATGATTTCTAGGTATGATTAATTAATAAGTATCTTTGTGTACACCCTTTCCCTTAGATAACCTAGTGCCTAAAAGTCCCTTAGAACAGTGAAATCATGAGGTATATTTTAAAAGAAATAATTATTAGCTAAGAAAATCAAAATAAGCAGGCCTCCATTCCATAAGAAGCAAAATCACATTAACTTAAATCTCAAGAATAAATTCTTGCAATACAAACTTCTGCAGAAACCATAAAAGGACATTTTGGACTGCTGTAGCAATGATATATGTGATTTTTAAAATTCATGGCTCCCCCGTGAGTTATACTATTGCTCCAAAGAGTGTATGGGCAACCATTTTGCTTTGCAGAGCATAGCAAGTGTTAGTTTTGATATGTGGCTTAGTCCTTTACTATCTCCAAGACCATTTTTCTTCACACATGCAGCTCTAACCTTTGAGTATCTCTAAAGTGTTTCTAATGTAATATTCCTTGAATTAAGAAGCTGAGAGCTGAATGAAAAGTATTCAAGGAGAAAGATGCTTAACATAATATGATTCTTAGCTCAAAAATCTGGTCATTCATAGCTATAAGGAGTCCCAAGACAACTGACCTGAGGTCAGGGTAACAAGTCACATTTTATAGAGAAGGATGATTTGAAGCTATAAAAGAGTACCCTATAGGTCATCCTTTCTCAAAAAAAGTAGTTTTAAAGCATAGTAACCATTGACCCATTTGACACAATTTTTTGGATGGTTTGACTATTATGTGTTTTAAAAGACCCAGGGAATATGGGAAAGTAGAGAGTTTGCAGCCCCCGTACTTCCACCCGAATATGATTCAGGTGGAAGCATACATTATGCCCTTCAGCTGAAATTGAGCACTATGAGAATCTCCCATTGTTATAATAGTTCAGAAATATGTCAAGTATCTTATTTTGTTTCCAGATCACACTTTGTTATTTATAAGGCAAAATAAACAAAGTGGCAAACTTTTAACATTTTTCATTTTAATTGTTATGATAATCAAATATTTAGGTTGAAGGAACATTAAAAATCTGGAGTGACGTTTAAGGGTAGACAGAATTTTCACGCAAATATAGAGACACTATCCTGATTTTATTCCCCTCAAGTATATTAGTTACTATTTTGCTACTGTGACAAACACCTAGAAACTTCCTAAGGAAGTAGCTAAGATTTCTGTTGAGGTACCATTTTAGTCCATGGTATTTGGCCTGGAATGAAGATTGACTCAGTTTGAAGATTCTAACGATGTGATAGCTTCCATGGAATAACAGTGGACCAGAAAATAGAGAATACAGCAAGGATCTGGAGAAGAATATAGGCTTCTGAAGTCTTCATCTCGTGTTCTCCTTCTGTACATATACTTCCCCTCCTGAAAGTCTCATTGTCTAAAGAACAATATCACGGGTGGGGAAACAAGCATATATGAGACCCTACAAGGGGCATTTCAGACACTATTGGAAAATAAAATCAGTTTCCAGATGCCACCTTTTGGATAAGTATAATAAACATTCATGCAGACTTAAAATCTTATACATGTGATCCTTCTCTTAGTTATAATAAGTCCAACAAAGATATAGACATTGTCTATAGAAAAGAAAGACAGGGAGAAGCTATTTGGTGTGGCTTATCTTATAGAGATTAGTATTAATAACTCTTATAAAACAGGCAACTAGTTTTCAACTGCATCTACAATGTTGTTTCTGCTAGAGGCTCAGTGGCATGAGTTTTGGCCTTTAAACTCCAACTCTGAAAGAGGGCTATCTACATTGATATTAGACATGATCAAATCTGCTCATCCTTCTCCATCAACATCTCACTTACTGGACAGAGGCCTTGAACAGAGCAGAGCTATGTCAGGTGTCATGAATACAAGGAAGGCTAAAGACTATACTCTGACTTCTAGTTCTGAAAGGCATGACTGGGGTCCTGGATTCTGTAAACACAGAAGAGGTCCCAGAGAACAGAAAGGAGAACTTTCTATGTACTTTACAGGTAATTATCTGATGTCATGAAGATGCAGTTTTATCAACTGTATTAACAGCAATTAGAAAGTGTTGGTTATTATTTACAAAGTACTTGGTTGAAGCAATGGGTATTAATGGTCCTCATTCATTTTGCTTCCTTAAAAAAAGACAGTAACAAGACATTTAATTGAATTTGAGGTATTTTTCAAAGGATTTATGTACCACATCTGAGTAATAGAAAAATGAAAGCTTTGGAAAGTCTGTTGAAAAACTATGTGGATCATGCTGGCCTAAAACATATAGAAATGCATCTGACTCTGTGTTCTGAATACTAAAAATAAACACCTTAACTACCACACTCAGATTATGTTTTTAATGATGAGGTAAAAATTTAAAGGTAGGTACTAAACTTTTTTAAAATACCTCAAACTGCAGAGGTAAGTAAATAACTAGCCATCTCTTCTGAGAGGTGGGATGTTAAATGTTTTACACTTAGTTTTCAATCAATTTTCTATTTGAAATTTTCTGTTTAAATTTCTATATGAAATCTCACTATATGTTTATCCTCTTGTTACTGTCAATGACTATAAACTTATGAAATTATTGAGATGTGCAATTTAGTGGTTCTCATCCTGTGGGTCATGACCTCTTTGAGAGTTGAACAAACATTCTACATGTCACTCATATCAGTATCCTACATATCAGATGTTTATATTGAAATTCTTAACAGTAGAAAAAGAATAGTTATGAATAGCAACAAAATAATTTTATGATTGGGGAAAACCAACTCCATGTGGAACTGTATTAAAAGGTTCCAGCATTAGGGAGGCTGAGAACCATTGGACTAGTTGAAGAAAATAGAATTACTTGGTCCATTCCACATTTGTGTACAAAGAGAATTTTAATAAACTTTTTTTTTTGCATAACACCAGCATACTTGCTAGAGTTGTGTATTGCTCAGTTTGTTATCAGTTTCAGCCTTGTGGGTAGCCATCTCTCCTCCTCTGCTTGTATATCCTACAGAGAAGGTCTGAGCATAGAACTTCTTTGAAACTAACACGAATCCCCCTCATGCTAAAATCAATTCAAAGGTGTGTTTACTACTTTCTACCCTCTCTGGCACATCATTCCAAGGCTGCTAGCTTTTTAATTTTAGAACAACTTCCTTAAATAATCCTAGCACAAAAATTAATCTCATAAAGCTTATTCAGCTTCTGTATAAAGTCATAGTGTATTTCATATTTAGCTATTAATTTTACACAGTGGATTGATTGGATAACTTCACAAATTAACTATATTTAGTATTTATGTTATAGGTAATAAGTATAGTGGTAATTATACTAAATTCATGCCTTGCATGATTCCTATTTTAGCCATATTATTGACTATAATGTCATTAGATGAGTGGCAACTTTCCAGTCTTACTGGCGTTTCAATACCATACCAATGAGAAAAGAGTACGCAGATGCTCAAGCTAAAAGAAATAAATGGGGATTGGGAATAGGAATATTTTCTCATAAGCATGAGGAACAAAATGTGACAGGGTAGCTCTGACGTAAAAAGTCAGATATGGTTTTGAGTGCCTTTAATATCAACATCGGGTAAAACTGAGTCCAAGACTTCACTGGACAATAATTTAGCTGAAATAAATGTCAATATTAATGAAGGGAATTTGTTTTGGGCCAATATGGTACAAAGCAATATAGAAGACAACCAGCACTCTTTTCTGGTCTATGGTTAGAGAAGAAGCAGAAAGTATGCCCTCACATTCACATGCTTATACCACACTATACACACACACACACACACACACACACACACACACACACACACACACA
>JADRCD010221386.1:3558-21526 GCA_019843815.1 Montemys delectorum
TTGTTTTTTTGTTTTTGTTTTTTCCGAGACAGGGTTTCTCTGTGTAGCTCTGGTTGTCCTGGAACTCACTCTGTAGACCAGGCTGGCCTCGAACTCAGAAATCCGCCTGCCTCTGCCTCCCAAGTGCTGGGATCAAAGGCATGTGCCACCACAGTCCGGCTTTTTTTTTTTTTCCTTGAGATAAGAGTTTCTCTGGGTAGCCATGGCTGTCCACGAACTTGCTTTGTAGACCAGGCTGGCCTCAAACTGAGAGATTTACCTGTCTCCCAAGTGCTAGGCTAGCATTGCCATGTCTGTCCAGCTAACTTGTTATTATTACTATTATTGGGACTGGATGGGAAGACAAGGAAGACACCGTGCCTAGCCTCACACCAGAAATCTGTGGTGTGTTGCAAAGGGAATTGATTCAGAATACTAGGACATGCTAAAATGCAGATTCCCTGGTTTGGGCCACCACAGGGTGTCAGATTGTCTTTTATGCAACTCTCTCATAGGCAATACAGCCAAACGCCTCCCTCCACCTTCTTGTTTTTGGGTTTCCCATCGTCTTCCTTAACAAATTTTTCCTCGCAGGTATCACTTTTGCCCTCTTCACTTTATAGATGTGCAAACAGGCAGGTGAGGAATATCCAGGACTCCGGTGCCATCAGGGCTTGCAGGCTAGCCTGAGGATCCCAGCATGGGCCTCTGGACCTGAGAGGTAGCCTTCCCACTGTAGGCACAGACAGACTAACTTTAGTCTCTGAGGAGTTTCTGAGCCTCAGTTTCCCGGTCTGCAACCCTCCTAGGGTGGGGCAAGCAGTTCCTGAATGACTGGGTAAATCGCTCACAGCCACAGAAGACTGGCCCCGGCATCGGTCTTGAAGTTCTCCACCTCGCCGGTGAAGGATGTGGTGGGCACACTGTGTGGACACAGCGGGAGGCACTGGGCAGATGAGAGGGTGTAGGGAAGAAGAGAGAAAACCCCAAAGGTCCGGAAGGCCAAGAGGGAGGCAGGGCACAAGCTGGAAACCGCCGCTATTTGCAGCGTCGCCCTCGGTTTGTGGTCAGGCTGAGGCTGGAAGGCCGGGCGACCGGGATCGCAGCCCCGCCCGGTGCCCTCGGCCACCCGGGGGGAAGCCCTGGCCCGTGACTCCGCTTCGCTGCAAAGTCGAGACTCGGGGGAGGCGGGTGGGCTGGGACGCCGAAGCCAGATGGATGACAAGGCCACCGGAGGACAGACCCTCTGTCCCGGGAGGGTAAGATTCGGGGGGGGGGGGGGGGAAACGCAGGGGGGGTGGGGCCTTGGCAGGTTCCGGTTGGGGTCGGACCCGGGGGTAGGCGGGGTCCCGGCAGGATGGGACTCGGGTACTCATCGAGGTCGAGCAGGATCGGGCCAGCAGCGCCCTCCAGCGGTCAAGCCGAGCAGTGCCCCCGACCGGCCGAGCGGGGCAGCGCCCCTATCGGCTGAGGCCGGCGGCAGCCCTCACCGACTGATGAGGGCAGGTTGAGCTCCGGAACAAGCGCGCGTGGGCGGCCCGGGTCCCGGGCGGCGCTCTGGCCGCGGGGCGGGTCGCGGCAGCGGTGAGGCTCCCTGGGCGCCGGGTGGGCGCGAAGGATTGCTAAAGGCTGCGGTTTGGCTAGGATTTCGGAACCGAGAAGAAAAAGATGCAAGCGGGCAGGGATGAAAAAAAAAAAAAGAAAAGAAAAGAAAAAGAAAAGAAAAAAAAAAACGAGGGAGGAAAGGGAAACACTAGATGCCGCGGGCGAGCTGCGGGCAGGAAGCCGACGCTTCCGAGCACCCACTCGGCCAGAGGAGGGGATCGTGGGCCGGTTGCAGAGGCCGGCTCCCGGAGGCCAGGCGCCACGGGTGGCGGAGTCGGGATTCGAACCTGGGTCTGCATTCGGCTCCTGTGTTCGTTCACCTCCTAGATCAAGGAAACGGAATGGGGGGATGGCGGGGCTGGGACGGACTCGGGTGAGAGGTCTCTCGGCTGCCCTGTGGAGACACTTGCGGAAGAAGGCCAGATGTTAGAGACCGATCTGGGGACGCCGCCAGACCCTGCTTCCGTCCTTCCTACGCCTTTCCAGCGCCCCCACGTGGAAGCTTCTGACCGACTCAGCCCCCCATAGAGCTCTGCGTGCCAGCGAGTCGGAACCTGGGTGCAGGGTTCTGATGACCTGTTCTAGTCTTTGCATAGAACAATAGGTCCCTTCCAATGGCGAGGGAGTAAAGTGACTCAGGTCACCCGGGAGCCCAGATATGGGGCAACAAGTATAAACCCCGTGCTTGGACCCCTCTATTGCAATTGCTTGGACTTCTCCATTGCAATGGCTTTTGGACATTCATTCTCCCTCTCCCTCTTCCCCTCCCCCTCCCCTCTCCTTCCCCTCCCCTCCCCTCCGCCTTCCTCCCGCCCGCCCTCTTTCTCTCACCTTACTGTTCCCCTTCATTGGCCATGAACTTATTGAACCTTGACAGAAGAGGGCATCTACAGAAGAGCAGGAGCTCTGGGCAGAACGCTCGCTCCATCTCTATCCTCACTAGGAGATGGAGCAGAGCCCTGGTCCTTGCTATCTATAGCTGGGATGGGCAGATATTTACCCACATTTCGACGACTGAACCCAAATCTCTCATGTTTCTGGCATCTTTAGCCTGTTAGGCTGTTGGCCTCTACCCCTGCCTCCCCATATTTCTGGAAGGATCCAGATTAAAGTTCCTGAAAGTGTTGCCAAATCTACTGCTAGCAAATCAAGAGTTCGGTGTTATTGTTGTTTGGATTTTTGCGTTTTGGTGTTTGTTTGTTTTGTCCTGTTAACCTTTTATTGTATGTGTATGGATGTTTTGTCTCCATTGTGTCTATACGCTACACGTATTCTCTGCCTGTGGAGGCCAGAAGAAGGCGTTGGATCCCTGGGACTGGAGTTAGGTTGTGAGCCACAATGTGGATTCTGGTAATGGAACCAGGTTCCCTTGGAAGAACAATCAGTGTTCTTAACCTCAGAGCCATCTCTTCAGCCCCCAGATAAGAGTTTTGAGAATGATCACGAGAGAACCCCGTTCTCTACCACCCGCCATCGCCCACCATCAAAGACATAGGCTCAAGGGTCCAGGAGCCTGGGGGCTTCTCCGGGCTCCTTTCCTTTTCTCGAACCTCCTCAAACACATCTCTTTAAAGTCAGGTGCCATCAAGAAAAATAAACACCAGGGTGGGTGTAATCCAAGAGAGTCAGGGCAGAGTGTGGAGGTTCACATTATTGGCCACATCACTAAACCTCCCTTACTGTAGCAGAGAGGAGAGGAGGGTGGTATATGCTTGTCAGGAGTAAGAAGATAACACAAGAGTTCTTGTGCAGCATTTGTTTAGCTCACTGTCAGCATATAATAAATGGCAGCAATTATTGCTGTTAATAATGTAATTAAATGACAACATCCATCTACATTCCCTGGGAAAGCCCAGATTAAGGAAAGTCATGGGGCATTCCCTGATGTTTCGCCATCTAGTTGCTTCTTAAAATATGGCAGCTAGGTGCCCGCCATCAGACTGGGGTCTCCCTGTATGGAGTGTCTCCCTTAGACAAAGCTCAGCATCCTAGATCTTAAAGGGTGGGCCCAGGAAGGCTGGCGAAGCCAGGCGTGAGGAATTCTGGGTTCTAGAACTGCCCCTTGCTTGAACCTCTCTGAAGTGCTCATTTCCCCCAGTGCCTGCAAACAGCAAACCCTCTGCTCTGACCCCATTAGTGAAGGGAGAGAAGAAGCTCTGTTTAAAGCCAGTCTTCCCTTCCTGGAGCCTGGTCTGAGTGCTGCAGTGGAGTGAACTGCTAATTGAAAATGTTTATAATGCATTGCCCCTGGTCTGCTGAGTGGGGCCTCTAGTTCCCACTGTCTGCAGAGCGGCTTGCCGCTCTTGCCTGAAAAGGCTCTAGTGTGGAAACCATGCCTGGGAGTGGGGGTCTGGCTGGCTGGAAGCAAGGAGCACCTGGGGCTAGCCTTGCAAGACATACTTTGTCCTGCTGTCCGTGACCACGACCTGGACACCTAAGCTACCCAAACTAGGGAGGTCAACTGGAGATGAGGGACTCCCATGCCCCCTGGTCCCATTCCTAGATCTTCCCAGTCCTTTTATGGTCTAAGGTGAACATGGGGCAGATGGGGGACAGCTTGGGGCAGATGAGGACAGCTTGGGGCAGATGGGGACAGCTTGGGATTGGGAAAGAACTCCATTTCTGATGCCCGAGCACTCAGGATTGAGGCAGAGGTGGCTATGGAAATCAAGATGCCCTGAGTTCCTGGGCCTAGCAGGACTGCAGCTGGGACCTAGGCTCTGCCTCAAACAGGGTGAAAGGCAAGAGCTGATGCCTGAGGCTGACCTCTGTGAAGAACACATGGGTGGGGAGCAGGGGACAGCCCAAGAAATGTGAATGAACGGACTGAAGATGAAGAGTGTGGAGTACTACAACCCAGTGAAGTGGATCTATTGGAGAACATACAGCAATTGCGGGGGGGGGGGGGGGGGGGGGAGACTAAGCATATAGTAGGATGTCTATAATGTGATCCCATCTGCTTAATAACACAAAAGACACTTTGGTGTGCCTTGTGCAGTGAGTAAATTCTGGAAAAGAAGACCCCAGTGGAAGGTTGGGAACCTTGGAGGAGAGCTTCAAACGTGCTTGCCTGGCAAGCCTGAGGCCGTGGGTTCAAGCCCCAGCACCAAGCAGGGTGAGAGGAGATGATTTGTTTTGGGACTTAAGGGCGTGTCAGTTACCTCACTAACCAGCTGGAGAGGTAGTTAGCCCTGAGGCAGGGGGATGACCATGCTGAATTCTGCAAGAGTCAGTGAGTCTCGAGTGCCCAGGGGCTGGTGGGCAAAGGCAGTGTTGAGACATGAAGATCTGGGGAGGCTAAAGTCAAGCCCTGGTGCCTGGGCATCGAGAGTGGGTGATGCCCGCTCTTGGCAGGCAGCATGGTAAAGGATACGGTGCCAAGCTGGGCACAGGGGCTGCCAGGGTAGAAGATCAGAGGAGCGGATGGGGGTGCTGGGGTACTGTCAGGGCTTGAAGCAGGAGTCTGACGGGGGTGGAGTGTGGGGGATCAGCAAAGCTCGGGGGAGGCCAAGAGGAAGTGGGCATTGCCAAGCCTGTGGTGGGAAGCAGTTGGTGCCAGCTTGGGGCTGAGGGGCAGAGGATAGGGGTGAGTACCCTGGGCCTGGTCTCCCCTGGGTCTCCCTCAGCTGTTCAGTGTTGTAACATGCACAGTTTTGCTACTACCATATTATAGTATCCTGAAGTCTCAAGGTCAGAGGACCTTTGTACAGAAAAGGACAGCCATGCCCAGGAGTGGAGAGACTGTCCTACGTAAGGCCATCCTGTGAGTCTGGTGACAAGACCTGGACCAGCGCTGCCACGGTGTTTAGATCTGTGCAAACCCTATAGGTTGCATAGTGGAGAGAAGGGATCATTGTATGGAGAGGGGCATGGGGAGGGTCACCTTTCTGATCTAACACCAAAAGCCCTGCTGTGGAGAAACAAGGCCCAAATGTTTCCAAACAGCAGACATAAGGCGACAAACACTACCTGGCAAATGTTCTGGGCCAACAGTGGGATGGGCCTTGTGATTCTCGGTCTTAGGAAAGCGGGGGTGGGGGAAGTCCCTCAGAGTCTGAAGCAAAGAATTACATGCTTTTAAACCCAACAAGAGTTTATTTACTTGTTTGTTTTTGCAATAGGGTCTCCATATGTATAGTCCTAGCTGTTCTGGAACTTTCTATATAGATCCAGCTAGCCTCAAACTCACAGAAATCCACCTGCCTCTGCCTCCAGAGTTCTGGGGTTAAAGATGTGTACTTTTATGCCCACTTTAAGGAATTATTTTCAGGGCTGGGTGTTAATGAGCTCAGAAACATAAGGATTGTTATAAATTTGAGGCCAGACTGGGCTATATGTAACAATACTCAACAAAACAAGACAAACAAAAGAGCAAAGAGTTGCTTGGGTGCTCAGTTGATAAAAGAGTGTTTTCCTAGCAAATATCAAACCCTGGCTTTGATTCCTTGTAGCATAAAAAACAGGCCCAGAGGTACCCATCTGTAATCCCAGCAGTCAGGAAGTGGAGGTGGGAAGTTCAAGGTCATCCTTGACTACATAGTGAATTTGAGGCTAGCCTGGGGTACATGAAACCATTTTTTTTCAAAAGTTAAAAAAATAAAATAAAATAAAAAACAAAGACTCTTTAAAGAAGACTCCTGTGTCTTTGTATTTTACATGTATGGATGTGTTACCTGCATGTGTCTGTCTGTACATGTATGTATTTTTGTGTACCAGATGTGTTCAGTACCCACTGAGACCAGAAGAGGGTGTCAGAGCATCTAGAACTGGAGTCATGGATGATTGCAGGTTGCCATGTGGAATTGGCAACTTGGGAATTGAACTTGGGTCCTCCGGAAGAGCAGCCAATGCTTTTAACACTAAGCTATCTCTCCAGCCCCAGAAGAGTGTCTTTTCAAATGGAAGCCAAATGCTCCATGGTGCCAGGGCAGGCTTTGAAAGGCAAAACACATTGAGAAGATGGTGGTGGTAAGTGAGCTTGACCTTACTACTCAGACTGTCCCAAGGGAGCCAGGACTTGGGTCTCTGAAGAGTAGAGATCTCTGAGCCCCTTATACCTGCCTTGGGACAGAGCTAAGGGCTTCTCTCCGGTTTTGTCCACTGTGGCCCCAGGAACAAAAACTAGAGGTCAAGGGCAAATATCAGCTGGGATGTACCCCCCACCACCACCACCGAGGACTTGGAGCCCCTGTTTGTTTTACAATATAGCTGAGTAAGACCCAGGGAGAAGTCACACAACTCTCAGATTCCATTCAGGTCAGAAGTATGTTTGTGGCCTGTAACTGCGGGCGTTTTGTGGCATCCCAGGCTGGCACTGGCTTAAGCTAGGCTTCTCCTGCAGGGAGTGGGGGGAGGGGAGGGCTGAGGACAATCCTGCGAAGAGATCGAGCCTGGCTGGAGACAGATAGAGCAGTATTGACTGCCCTGGTGTCCTCTGACCAGTGGAGCAGCCAGTGGTGGCCTGAACCTTGTATCCTCTCCGCCCACCCTCTCTTTGGCCCAGAGGTGCCTGACTGCTTTGAAAGGGTGGGGTGTGCAGTGGCTGCTGGGGGCTGCAGGACAGGACCCATTTAGCCTCAGCAGTCATCTGACCCCCATGACTCAGGCCTGGCCCTGCCCGTGGAAGGCACAGGGCCAGTCTGAGCTCATCTCCACTGCCCGGAGCAGAAGTGGTAAACAAGTTCGCCTTCCACCTCCCGCCCCTGTGAGGAAGCAGAGAACAGAATGAAATGAGAGCCCCCCCAGGGCACTGTACCACCCAGGTGCATGCCATAGCCACCCCTGGACTAAACAGTGTGTGCTGGGCTCTTGTACTGGTGACCTTTGATGCCACATATCCATGGGGTGCCCACAGCAAACCTTTGAGGCATGGAAGATGACAGGGGCTCCCGGAGAGACTAGGGCTAAGCAGCTTGTTTTACCTGGTTCAGCCAGCACTGGCACACTGAGGGCCCTTTATGGCCTCCAGGAGTCTTTAAGATGCCAACAGGAAGATAAATATTCATGGTCTATGGCTCCAGCTTGCTTGGTCCACAGCGATGTGGCGGGAACCTTTGTCTTCCGCAGCACCTGCCTTTCGCTGAGGGGCTTCCAATTTCTCTCTCCTCCCTCTCCTTTCCTGCTTTTCTGGGCTTCTACTTTTCAGAGCTCTCCTTGTCCCTCAATCTAGGTGACTGTCATTGCCAGTGGTGGCCACCAGATGGCACCAGCACATCATGTGTTCTGTCATTGAGGACGTTCCAGCACCAGACCCCCGGAGAGCTCGCCATTCTTAACCCCTCCTACTCTGCCCTGTGCCTCTTTGAAGCTCCTGGTCAGGACCTAACTGAAGACAGGAGCTCCCATCTCCTGGGCCAAGGGCTCTGCTGACTCCTTCAGGAGAGTCCTGTCAAGGAATCAAGAACGCGTTCTCACATATATACCATGTATACCAAATGATCACAACATCAGAGAAATGAAGATGGGACAGTATCTGAGTCATGGAAGGGACTCAGATCTAAGTTTTGTAGGTTCCAAAGCCCTGGGGATTGCTGAGTGTAGGGTTCCCAGATCAGATCTCTCATACGTCAACTCTGCCATCACCCTTTCCACTGACAGACACGTTGGGTTTCCTTCAAATCTGCCTCCTGTACTGGATACTGCAGGACTCAGGAACCTGGGTATCAGCTGGTGCTTCTGCTGTTCCCAGCACCCAGCTGGTGCTGGCAAATGTTCTCTGAGAGTCCCTGCTGGTGTGATGGGCGAGCTGGGGAAAGGTGTCCAGGCAGACTTCCTGGACGAGGCAGGCATCAGGACAGGATAAGAAGAAGGTGTCCTGTGAGGGCAGTGTGCTATGCAGCGCTCTGTGCGGAGTACTGTGTCCTTTGGGTGTGTATGGGAAGCAGGGGGCGGGGGGCTGGCTGCCACAGTCCTGGAGTCAGGTGCAGCTCCCTGTTCACCCCACCCCCAAGCCCTCACTTTCTGTCCCACTGGGAGACCCCTTGAACTAGGGAACAGAAGGCAAAGCTAGAGTCCTACCCTGGGCCTGAACTGCATCCTGAACAGGCTGTGGCAGTGCCAGGAGGAGCCAAAGAATCGCCGCCATCCCCCCATCCAGGGTCCCTCTGTAATTACGGCTATTTTTAGGCCCCTCTTCCTTCCTATTTCAGGCCTCTGGACTAGGCTTGAGAGTGGGCTGTCCTGGGGCAGCGGCCTGGAGCCGCTAAAGTAAGCCGAGGCGTGGGAGATCCAGCCACAGTGCCGACCACAGGTGGGCGGAGTCCTAGTCCAGGGAGCTCAAGACGTGGCCAGAGCTGGGCTGGGGGAGGAGGTGTGTCTTGGCTCATGGACCCCTCGCAGATCTGCGCCATATTAACCCATCCCTCTATTTTCAGCCCTGCTAATCTGAACAGTTAGCCCTGGGCCTCAGTTTTCGAGTCTAATAAGATTGGGTACCCATTATCTTCAGGACCGTGGCATTGGGAAGGCACAGAGTGTTCACAGTAACAATCACTAATTCGTGTGTGTGTGTGTGTGTGTGTGTGTGTGTGTGTGTGCGCTGGTGTGCATATTGATATGACCAATGCAGAGGCCAGAGGTCAACATTTTCATCTATTGATCTCTAATTGATCTTCTAAAACCAAAACAAAACAAAATCAAAAAACAAAACAGACAAACTAGAATTTCACTATGTAACCCCAGCTAGCCTGGAATTCATTATGTAGACAGGCCAGCCTCAAAGGCACAGACCCACCTACCTCTGCCTCTTGAGACTAGAATCAAAGGTGCACACCACCAGGCCCATGTAGCCTTTTTAAAAAAAAAAATTTTTTTTTTTGGTTTTTCGAGACAGGGTTTCTCTGTGTAGCCCAGGCTGGCCTGGAACTCAGAAATCCACCTGCCTCTGCCTCCCAAGTGCTGGGATTAAAGGCGTGCGCCACCACTGCCCGGCTTAAAAGATATTTTTAAGTTGATTATTACTGAGGGTTTTTGGGGTGTGTGTGTGTGCGCGTGTGCGTGTGCGTGTGTGTGTGTGTGTGTGTGTGTGTGTGTGATGTAGGTGTCTGAGTGCAGGTGCATCCATGCCACAGTGTGTGTGGACATCACAGGACAGCTTCCAGAGTCAGTTTTCCCCTTTCACAGTGGGCTCATGGGGTAGATCACAGGTCTCGGCTTTGCAGGCTGACACTGTTATCTGCCGAGCTAGCTCCCTGGCTTCACCTTACTAATCAGACAGAGTCTTTCACTAAATCTGGAACTCACCAACGATTAAGACGGTCCCCCGAGATCCTACTGCCTCAGCCTAGGAATACAAGAGCATGCTGCCATATGCAGATTTTTGGGTGGGTGTTAGAGATCCAAACTCAGGTTCTCATGTTTTTGCAGCCAGCTTTTCCTCTCTGAGCCATCTCCCCCGTCCCTAGGACCAGAGTTTATTGGGCACTTACTGTGTGCGAGATACTGACCCTGCCCTTAACCTATACTAATTCACTGTTGACAACATTCTGAGATCAGGATTATTTTATTCCTATTTTACAGACAGGAAAACTGAGGCTCTCAAGCATTTCATTGCCATGGGCTGGGCTTGGTCTCATATGATTTACTCTCTCATCCCTGTCTTTGATGATGTTGGAAGAAGAAAGGTATCCAGATATTAGTTTCTTCCTGGTCTATTTCCAGACTCAGTTCCTTGGGTCTGGGGCCATTAGGCGTGGCATGGTCTGCCTGTCTGTCCAGGGATGGCCCAAGGCCTGTCCTGCAGGAGGAAGGGTGAGTCTTGCCCAGCTGGTTCCAGTTAGGCTCCAGAAAGCAGGCAAGGGGTATATTTAGCCCTGGTTTCTCAAGGAGCCAGAGATCTTTCATCCTTGGAGACGCCTGCCACAGTGGGACTGGGCTTGCCACAGCTGGGCCCCTGGGCTGCAGGGCGGGCAGGCTTCGGGGCAGGGAAGGGTCCAGTGTGAACTGTCCTCTCCCTGACACTAGGAGGTGGTGACAAATGCCCATGTCAACTGGGGCAACTGAGCTTGACTCTGGTGGTCCCAATCTGTCCCTAGAGGTTGAGGGCTACTGAAGACACTGGAAGCAACATCAGCACCTGCTGCCTGTGCCTCCAGCTCAGGTGTGGTCTGGCTTAGCTTTTCCCCATGGAGGGCTTATTCTCTGTATTTAGTCCTGACCAACGCATCAAGGGCCCATCTTTCATCAGGAGAGGTAGGCAGACAATAGAACTTGGGACATAGGGAGAGCTAGCCTTTTTCTTTCTTTATTTACTTACTTGTAAAGATTTTATTTTAGCGTGTGTGTTGTGTGTGCATGTGTTTGTGTGCACATGAGTGCACTACCTGAGGAGATCAGAAGAGGGCATCAGAGCCTATGGAGTTGGAGTTACAGAGGTTTGGGAGCTGCTGAACATGGGTGCTGGGAATCAAGCTTAGGTCTTTTGGAAGAGCAGGAAGTGCTCTTAACTGGGCCATCTTTCTAGGCCCTATTTACTAATTTTGAGAGTCTCATGTAGGTCAGGATGGCTTCCTGCTCCACTTCCTGCTTGCTTGGATCCTAGGCATGTGACAATGCATCCCGTTTATGCAGTGCTGGGAATCAAACCCAAGGCTCAGTCCATAGTAAGCAAGCACTCTACTGACTGAGTTTCACTCCGCCCCTCTTGCATTCTTTCCTAAGAGGCTCCCTGATGTGTTTGATGTTCATATTTGAGAGAGTGGGAGGGTTGGGGGCAGGTAGATATAGACAACAGAGAGAGAGGCCATAGTGTGCAGCCTATGCTGGCTCTGTAGAAAGTGCTCGTATTTCCTGGGCACCCTCTGTGTGCCTCCGGGCATCGAAGTGCCGTGTTGCTATGGAGGACTGTGGTGACCCCCAGGTGACTGTTGCTCGGTGTGGATAGTTAGAATGGCGGTGACTCTAGTGTGGTGTTTCTGGGGGGCTCCTGGGGAGTGTGGTGGCAGAGGCCAGATGAGCTGCTTTAAAGAGCACCGCTGTGTGTTTGCCTCTGTTGAGACTGTAAACATATTGGTTGTCAGTTGGTTTAGACTCTCTGTGTGTGTGTGTGTGTGTGTGTGTGTGTGTGTGTGTGTGTTGACTCTGAGCATGACTGGATATGGGACTGCAGTGTCCTACTAGCCACCCACGCCTTCCCACTGCACACAAGACCTGATCCCAATTGAGGTTCATGCCCCATTGCCCTTCCGGGGACCCCCACCCAAAAGCCACAGGCCCACAGGTCTGTGATAGGGAGCCCTACGAGCTGAAAGCGTCTGTCTCTCCTCTAATCCTTTCACCCCCACTCTCTCCAAACCCATCCTCCACGAGGCAGGCTTCTACCTGCCCTGGGGCGGAGGCTGGGAGAGAAAGAGGAGCCGGCAGCCTGCCCGCCTGCCCGCCGCCCTCTGTCGTCTCCCCTAGCAGACAAAGAGCTCACCCTGGTCTCTGTGGGCGTCTGGGAGACGCTGGGGGGATTAGCTCTCTGCGCCGCCCTCTCCCCATCTCATGCCAGCCCACCCAGCTGGCACCAACACCTCAAGCCCAGGGGTGGTGCCCTTACCACAGCCTCTGCATTAGTGTGTATTTATGTGTGTGTGTTTGTATGAGAGTGTGTATGAGTGTGTGTATTTGTGTGTTTGTATATGTGTGTGAGTGTGTGTATAGTGTGTGTGTGTGTGTGTGTGTGTGTGTGTGTGTGTGTGTGTGTTTTGCAGGCTGCTGTGAGGTGGGTCCCAAGGCTCCACCTTTTATGCCTGGTCTGGGTTAGGTCTCTCTTCAGTTTTTCCTCTGCTTTCCCAGCCTTTGTGCTTGGCAGTTTAGAGGTGCCTCAGTTGGTATCCACTGCCCACCTCAAGCATGCACTTTTTCTCTTGAGTCAGGGAGGGTCTCCTGTAGTCTAGACTGGCCTCAAACTTGTCTTGTAGCCAAGAATGATTTTGAACTTGTGATCTTCTCCCTTTTGGCTTCCCAGTGCTGGGACTGCAAATGTACGTGTCCACACTCAATTTATGTGCTCCTGGGGATTGAACTCAGCCAGGCTTGTGCACGCTAAGTAGTCCACGAATTCCCCAGCCACTTTAGTTGGTATCCATGGTTTCAAACCTCCCACTACCCCATTTGTGTTCCCTCCCTACTGTTAATGGCAGCTCAACCCTCTCCCCCATATCCTTGTCATTGTAGGGGTGAGCAGGACTGGCTGTGAGCAGAGACGGGGAGCTCTCCAGATGGGTGCCGCTCCAGAGGATGCTTTGGCTTGCACTGGAGGTGGTATCTGGTGGCCCTGGGAACTGCACTGGAGGTAGGGTTGGGGTGGCACCGGGTGTTCTCTGGGGCTGACATTGGGTCTGAGCTGTTCCTTGTGCTTCTGGAGAGCACCCTTGTGGTTTGTCCTCTGTCTGGAAATGTGAAGTGATGGTTAGGGTAACAGCCTTCAGTGCATTCTGTGAGGTTTCTGCAGCAGAAGCCTCCACTGCACAAGTATGTCAAGCAAGGCTCTGAGTGTCAAGAGACTGAGCAACAGCACCTGCCTCGTGACCCAGGACCTCACTTCAGATGCCTCAGCATCCCTGTCACCTGGCCTTTACCTCCCGAGGCCCTGTTCCCTTCACTCTGTATTCTTGGGAAACTGGAATGGGGACAAGCCAGGGGGAGCTGGGAGAGATGCCTGCCCCACCCAGAGTCACACCTCATCTTTAAATAACCGAGGCCCATTCCATAGACAGTTCTCATTGCCCATCCCAAACTTGAGGAGTAGCCATGGAAACCTTCCCTCCCACTTAGCAGGCTGAGATTTTCTTTTTTTCTTTCTTTTTTTGTTTTTGGTTTTTTTTTTTTGTTTGGTTGGTTTTTTTTTTCAAGACAGGGCTTCTCTGTGTAGCCCTGGCTGTCCTGGAACTCACTCTGTAGACCAGGCTGGCCTCGAACTCAGAAATCCGCCTGCCTCTGCCTCCCAAGTGCTGGGATTAAAGGTGTGCACCACCACCACCCATCGATTTTCTTTTTTCTTAAGACCCACCCCACAGGGCTCAGTGGTTAGGAGCACATGATGCCATTCCAGAGGACCCAGATTTGATTCTTAGCACCCATGTGATGGCTCACAACTATCTGTAACTTTGGTTTCAGGGGATCCAATGCCTTCTGTCCTCTGAAGGGACCAGGGATGCACGTGGGATATAGGTAGGCATACACAAAGGCAAAATACACACATTAAAAATAAACAAAAACTTTTTTTAAAGTTAAAAAGCAAAACAAAACAAAACTAAGCCCTTCATATTCTCCTTTTGTTTTAAACACTAGTATAAGATTAGGCTCCTGTCCCAGGTATAGGCCTCTCCTTCTGTTTGGTTTTCCAAGGAACTGTGGAGGCAACGGCCATCTTTTCCCAGGCAGTGTGCTACCCATGAAGAGACTGGGATATCCTAATGAGGTGGAGAGGCCAGAAAGGCTGGGACGAAAGAGGAGACCAATAAAGGCAAATGAGCATAGAGGGGTGAGTGGGCGGTGACCATTTTGAAGTAGGGAGAGTGGAGGCTCTTTGGAGTAGCCATGTTGGTAAATAGGTCAGTGGGTGGGTATGTAAAGTGGATGTCTTAGTCAGGGTTTCTATTCCTGCACAAGCATCATGACCAAGAAGCAAGTTGGGGAGGAAAGGGTTTCTTCAGCTTACACTTCCACATGGCTGTTGATCACCAGAGGAAGTCAGGACTGGAACTCAAGCAGGTCAGGAAGCAGGAGCTGATGCAGAGGCCATGGAAGGATGTTCCTTACTGGCTTGCTTCTCCTGGCTTGCTCAGCCTGCTCTCTTATAGAACCCAAGACTTCCAGCCCAGGGATGGCACCACCCACAAGGGCCCTCCCCCCTTGATCACTAATTGAGAAAATGCCCCACAGCTGGATCTCATGGAGGCACTTCCCCAACTGAAGCTCCCTTCTCTGTGATAACTCCAGCCTGTGTCAAGTTGGCACACAAAACCAGCCAGCACAGTGGAGTAGGAGGGGAACAGGGTGTCTGAGGTCTGGTAGGCCACTAAGTCACGGAAATGGGGGTAAATGAATGGATGGAATATTAGGTGAATGGACAGAAAAGGGGGAAACACAGATGGAGGAGGGGAGAAGCAGACAGGCCTCCGGGCAAGTTTGGAGTGAGGCCCTTAGAAGACAGGCTATGCACAGCACATCGGGTATGAGGTTCTCACGACCTTAGCTGGTTCTTGTTTGGTTGGTTTGGGTCTTTTGAGCCAGTGTCTTGAGTAGCCTGGGGTGATCTCTAACTTCCAACAGCCTATGTAGCTGAGGATGACTTTGGATCCCTGAACCTCCTGTCTCCACCTCCAAGGTCCTGGGATTTCAGGCATGTGCTCCCATACCTCATTTTCAACCTCGTTTTTTCTTTTTTTTCTTTTTTCCTTTTCTTTTCTTTTTCTTTTTTTTAAGATTTATTTATTTATTACACATCAGATCTCATTACAGATGGTTGTGAGCCACCATGTGGTTGCTGGGATTTGAACTCGGGACCTTCAGAAGAGCAGTCAGTGCTCTTAACCTCTGAGCCATCTCTCTAGCCCCAGACCTTTTTTTTTCTTAGCACCCAATCATCTAGCCTGATGGAGAGAGACTATGGTATGGAAAAATCTAGAAGACAGAGGTTAGTTTCATCTCAAACAAGGTCACATTCAGGGGTGACTTTAGACCCCCCCCCCTTGTGAGATAAAGAGGTCTGAACCCTGGCATGTGAAGTCGTACAAGTGGGAGTGGCTTGCTCAGGGTTCTGCTCTGACCATCCCCTGGTCCCGACACATCTTCCTTACCTGGGATGGCAGCACATGACCTCAGTAGGGGAAAGTGGAGACAGCACCTGTGCAGCTCCCGAGCAGGGAAAAGGAATTGTCCCCATGAGCATAGTGGCCTGGAGGAAGAGAGGGTGCCAGCCCTACGATCTGCTGAGTTGCATGGTGGTTGGGAACGGTATTGAGATGTGGACAGTGACAAAGGGGCCTGAGAGCAGAGGGTGGACACAACGGGGACACCAATGGAAGATAAGGTAAAGCATGAGGGAGCTGGAGATGGATATGATGCCTAGTTTGAAAGGCTTGCACTGTGCCATGTAAACACTTCTCTGCCCTGCTGGAATTCTGGGCCTATCCCTGCACAGGGACGAGTCTCTCTGCTCTCTTCTGGAAATAGCTTCCTTGCCAGTCTGATGGTCCCTTCTCTATATTAGTGCCATCATGACCTGAGATCCTGCTGGAAGCCAGGCACCTTGTATACATGACCGTATCCAGTTCTCACAATGGCCTCTGGAGGCAGAGATAGTGAGTGCCTACCCACCCACCTCACATATGAGGAAGCAGAGGAGGCTGAGGAATGTGGGCTGCGGGCACAGCTCAGTTGGTTGCTCAACATGCCCGAGACCCTTGCTTTGCTCTGGAGCCCCGCAAGGCCAGGTGTAGTGTGTGATAGTGCACATCTGTAACCTTAGTGATTGGGAGATAGATGGGATGTTTGAGACTGTGCATGCATAGTGCATTTGAGCTGACCTGGAGTGCATCCCATCTCAAAAGAAGAGGGTGAAGAAGAATGGGGAGATAGAAGAGAAAGAGGAAGAAGAGGGGGAGGAGGAAAAAGAGAAGAGGGGAGAGGAAGAAGAGGAGGGGGAGGACGAGGGAGAGAAAGATGAGGAGAAGGAAAAAGAGGAGGAAGAGGAGATAGAAGAGGAGGAGAAAGAGATAAAGAGAAAGAGAAGGCAGCAGCTGAAGGATGAACCCAGTGGTCATCCTATAGAAGGACAGGAGGTTGGTTGGAATTCCTGTCCATGTCACCTGACAGTTCTGCTTCCTGTCACCTGCCATCCCTCGGGTCCTGCTGAAGAGCTGTGCTTGAGACCGCTAGAGGACTAGGCCTAGGAACGAGGAAATGGGCCCAGTGGGGGTCCTCCTAGAGTGGTACTCTGGAGCTGAGGCAGCACGATCTGGGGGTGGGACTCCCAGAAGCCTGCTGACCAGGAGAGACGTAGGACCCTGGAGAGAGTTGCAGAAGAGGGGACATGATGATGGCATCCTTGGAAAACCTGTCTGCAGCATTCAAGCTCTGAGGCCAGCTTACTGACCTGTGGCAGGAGACAGCCCGGAGCCATCTTGGGCTATCCCTTTGCCGCCCATCATGGTGGGCGTTCTCTCTTCATTGGAAATCTCGAAAGCTTGATGGTTTGGGATTTGAGGGAAAAGGGGTCATGATGACAGGGTTCCAAAGCTTGAGTGGCTTGGAGCCGACCCGAGGACCCCAAATGTGGGGCTGAGAGATGTAGAGGACACACTTCCGGGGCGTTGGGAAGGTAGTGGCTTCTCAGGTCAGGGCTGGGTCCGAACTGCAGTTTGCCCCTGCTCCTGGAAGCCTGTGGCCTTGTCTGTGATTGGGCTGCTCCGGCTGTGTGAGCATCAGAGTGGAAGAGTGCTTGCCTGGCTAGCAGGCAGACAGTGTGGTCCCTCCTTCATCTCCCGGGCCTCTGCCCTGCCTCTGGCCTGCCTCCTGGCCCTTTGATGCTTCCCTCACCAGCCACAGACTTCAAACAGGCTGCTAGCCCTGCTGCCCTACCCGCCTGCCTGCTGTAATTAGAACTTCCCTGAGCTCAGCAGGCTCTCTACAAGCAACTTCTCTTCTCACTGTTCTGGGCTTCTGCTCTCTCCACCCCGGCTCCCCTTTGTTTCCAGCTCTGTTTCTAGCTCTCTGTCTAGACCAGGGACCAGTTCTGGGTGGGTACCTCGACTTCCCCGGGGATCCTAGTTTCCCCAGGACACTGAGGGTAGGGAGGGAGCTAGATACCATGTCCTCCAGTTGTTCACAGGGGAACCTCAGTTTGTCCAACACAAGGGTGGTGCGATCGGCCATGTCCTTGTTATAGATGGGGGCACTGAGGTAGAAGCAGGCTCATGCTCATCTCCACAGCCCCTCCTATATAGGGAGGCAGGCTAGTTGGTGTGGGGACTCGGGGCCCCTGGAGGTCAAGACTGCAGATAAGACACGTGTCCCTGAGTGGGCCTCACTCACTGGCTTTCAACCCCAGGTAGTTTTTGCAGGTCCTAAGTGGCTCAATGGGTATCACTGAGTGGATGGGAGCTGAAGAGATGAGGGGCGACAACAGGGACCTCCAAGGGAAGACCTGCTTGGGAGGTGGACAAGGATGCTTGGGAGCAGGGAAGTTGCTTGCTTGGCCAGATCTGGGCAAACAGGGCTTGACCCACCAGCTACAGAAACATGAGTGTGCTTGTATTTATGTATGTATGTATTGTGAGGGATGTGGACTTACTGGCCACAAACAGAGTGACTGTGGGCATGCTCTGCATGTGTGCCATATGTATAGAAGGGAGCATAGATGAGTAGGGGTGTGTGTGTGTGTGTGTGTGTGTGTGTG
>JADRCD010221387.1:0-10877 GCA_019843815.1 Montemys delectorum
GGGCCTGGTCGGTACCTGGCGAGGAGGATGGGGGGCGCTGTGAGCTGGTGGCTGGACAGGTGTTAGGGGCTGTCACATGGTCTCAGGCAGCTGGGAGAAGTCAGAAGAGGGGTAGGCGCAGGGAGGAAAAGTGCCTTTGACCTCCGGAAAAGAAACTTGGAGAAGGTAGGTGCAATCGAGGCGGTGGTGGGCGGTCTCCCCAGCCCCGCGATGGAAAGGAGCAGATCTACCCAGTGCTGGCGTCTTCACTACACTATGGGGGCGCAAGGATCGGTTGAAGTTTTCCTCCAGGCAGCTAGACAATCACTCTCCTTTTTCTTTTGATTACCTCTACGCGTGTTCCTGTCCGTGGCACACACCTCGTTTCGCAGGTGGACTGCTTTAACTCTTACAGAAAACAAAAGATCTCCAAGAAGCCAGGAACGTGCCGGGTTGTTTAACAAACGTATACAAGCTCTTTCCTCTAATCCAGCGACAGATGCATCTTTACTACTGCGGTATTTTAACTGCAGAAAATTAAGGGCTCGTGGAGAACTCAAGAAAAACAGAACACAGCCCCTGAATTAAATGTAAACTTAAAAACAAGCAGGAGCTTATGATAAAATATATTCTGGTGATCTTATGTTAATTTAAATGTCTTGAGAATAACAAATATGCTTAATGTTTGTTAAATACTGGTTTTGCTTCATTAAAAAACAGACAACTTTTGCCCTAGGACAGGTTCATTCTAAACTGTTTTAAGTTGTGTTCCACTACCTAGCATTTAAGACTCTACAGTTTGTGCAGCTTAGCTCTAAGTAGCTCCCTTAGAACTGCAGGAATAATATCGGAACACAGGCCCTTATCCTTAAAGAGAGCGATGGTCCAGCCGCGGGAGACAGGGGTGGTCCAGGTGCTGGACGAGAAGCTCAGCACTCCCAGGTGAGAAACCCTGCTTTTGAGCCTGCATAAACTCCAGTCATTCCTTTCTTCAGTACCTAGAATCATCGTTTTGTTGTTGTTTGTTTATTTGTTTGTGTTTTGTTTTTGAGACAGGGTTTCTCTGTATAGCTCTAGCTGTCCTGGAACTCACTCTGTAGACCAGGCTGGCCTTGAACTCAGAAATCTGCCTGCCTTTGCCTCCCAAGTGCTGGGATTAAAGGCAAGCGCCACCACTGCCTGGTCCTAGAATCCTTTTTTAAAAAGGTATTTCCTCCCCTTGACCGGTTCACTTTAGATAATCATGGCAGTGTTTTAAATGTTTACTGAAATACCACTACTCTCAATGCATTGTTTTTCAAAGTTAAATGTACTTATTTTTGTATTGTAAACATTGGTGTTTTACCTGCCTGCATGTCTGTATGAGGGTGTTAGATCCCCTGGAAATGGAGTTACATAGACAGTTGTGAGCTGCTATGTGGGTGCTGGGAATTGAACCCAGGTTCTCTGGAAGAGCAGCTAACAAATGTTCTTAACCACTGAGCCACCGCCTCTCCAGCCCTCTCAATGCATTATCTTAGTGTTATTTTAATTTTTTTGTATCAAACACATGTTAGTTTTATTTTAGTCCTCTTCATTCTTGTAACTATAAAATGTGGGTCAAACAGCTGCACCAACAGCTCAGCCATTTAGAGAACTAAGTGTTTTTCCAGAGGACTATGGTTCAATTCCCTGCACCCACATGGCGGCTCACAATCTTCTGTCAGGGGATCTTTTGGCCTCCTCAGGCAATGCCCTGATGCAGTGCCCAGACATACATGCAGCCAAATTATCCATCCACGGAAAATAAAAATAAATCTGAAACGAAAAAATTTTAATGAGTCAGGTTTTTAAATGACACCAATTCAGTTCCTTCTTAATTTTTGCATGGCTAAACTGTGAACTTCTGAACGGTGAATCTCTCACTGTGCATGGTTTGTCTAAATCTAGAAACTCATCACAGGCTCTGGAACCCTCTGGTTCCAAGATAAGCTTAGAGTTCCCTTTTCAAGAATTTCTTATAGTGTAGTTAGCTTTTAATATGATTTAGATGTTTCAATAATCATGTTTTGTTGAACTGAGTTTAATATGTCTTCTCTTCACTTTACGGCCTCATATGCATATGAAACTGGATTTTAATCAAACTTTACTGTCTGATTTTATTTTCAATTTCAAAGTAGTACCTGGCCATGGTATATTACAAATAAATACAATCCAGTGGTCCAGAACTGTAATGAAAAAGTAAAAGATTCTTTAATCTTCCAGGGTCTAACCACTTTTGATACTTTCCATAAGCTTCCAATCTCTTTCTGAAATAGGATGTGTAGCACAATTAAAATTGGAAACATTAGCAAGATTAGTGAAGTAATCCTTTAAGAAGTTATTCTGTTTCCTTTCTAACCTGATTATTACCTGTCACAGCACAGTGCCATTTTTAATTTAAGGTGGGGGAGGGGAGGTCGGTCGTTATTACTGTTAGAGGCACCCCTAAAAATAAGAGCCTTTCTCATGGACTACATATGCCACTCCTGGAAAAAAACAAAAACAAAACCAAAAACTGAACAGCCAGAGTCAAATTATACAGGGGTCAGGAGCCGAGAGAGCCTGTTTTGCTTGTCACACACTGTACGGAGGGCGGAGGTCCTGGCCTCTCGTGTTGCAGACTGTTCATTTGAGAGAGACTATGTTCGGATTTTTTTTTAATTATTATTCCTTTAGTATAGAATAGAGTTTATTCAGGGCATGGGGAGGGGAATCAAGAGGGTAGTAGAGGCAGAGAAAGGCAGGGAGAGAGAAAGAGTAGAGAGAAAGGCAGGGAGAGAGAAAGAGTAGAGAGAAAGGCAGGGAGAGAGAGAGTAGAGAGAAAGGCAGGGAGAGAGAGAGAGTAGAGAGAAAGGCAGGGAGAGAGAGCGAGTAGAGAAGTAGAGGAGTAGAGAAGAGGCCAGCCATGAGCACAGGGAGAGAAAGGGGGAAGGGACAAGGGGACAGAGCGAGCGGGAGAAGGAAGTTGAGAGAGAGACTGGGATGTTTTTCTTGCAATCTCATTGCCCTGCCCACCATACTACACTTCTGTTGCTATCATTAAGAATTGTTCATAAGGAAAGAAAAAAAAAAAAAAAAGGCCTGAGCGTTGGTTTTTTGTTGTTGTTGTTTTTGTTTCCCTTAAACAATCTCGGATTCTCTTAAAATGTTTACTGACAACAAAATGAAACAACAACTCGTATTGTAAAAACCTGGCAGCCATCAAGGTAAATGCTAAACAGATGATGCCAGCCATCGCTGTAGCTGTAAACAGATGAGCGAGGTTTAATGTCATCAATATAAGATCCACTAAGATCCTGCCCACTTGCTGCAAGCTGCACAAGGCACACCCCACCTGCCGCATCCCTAGTCTCCTTAGCCCAGGATACTCAGGAAAAAACCCCTACACAAACAGAGCATGCTCTACAAATAGGTGACTAGATAGTTCCACATGTCAAGGTCCTGAAAGAGAAGGAAACAACAGAGTCCTTCAGTGCTAAGAGACACCTGCATGACATGCAGTGCCAGTGTGAACACTTTCGTCTCGACATTGACTTGTGAGGACTTGGTGTGGAGGAGAAATAGAATATATTACTATGGAGAGACGAAGTAGAGATTAGAAAGACTAACTGGGGAGGGGAATGGAAGAGAAGGGTAGAGGAGAGGGGCAAATACCACTAAAGGCCATTTGCCACCCATATGGAAACCTGCTACTGTAGGAAAGGAATGTAAATGGAGTCACCAATAGGGTAGACAAGACCTGAACAAAACATTTTATACCACTAAGTAAAAACCCTTAGAGCCTGGTTACATCTTCTTTGCTGTTGGCCCAAGGGACCCCATGGAAACTCGCAAACATCTTAGGCTGTTGCCGACGTTATTGGTTACTCTTCACAACCTGATGGTAAAATCCTGTTGCCGAAGATAACGCTTACATATGTCAGTGAACATGGAGATGCTGAGCTGGTGCCTAACTAGAAGCTTCACCCTCCATGATTAGCGCTCACGGCACTGACTTACTCTGCACACTACAGGAGCAGAAAGGCCCTCATGGTATCTCCCAGCTACTATGGACGGGTGACCTCAAACAGGGACCTGCCTGTGAGATACAACTGGTCTGATAGAGCCATCAATGTTATGGGAGCAATTATGCATTTTCTGGTTGGATTTAAGGCCCAGTCCATGAGGTGAAACCCATACCCAATAAAATGGCCAAGAACCTGAGACCAGATAGGTCATGGGTCTAGGGTCTATCATTATGCTAAAAGAACAAAGCAATAAAATATCTCATAGTAGCCGTATTGCTATACCCACAAAGCTGAACCTCACTTACTGCACACTGGAGGGATGTCTTCAAGCAGTTTATCGGAACTAACAGAGACACAAGACTAGAGAATGTGTAGAAAGTGAGAGACTTTGGCGCCCTCAGTCCTAAATGGCATGGCTCCATCAAATCCCTCCCCTCAGTCCTCAGGAGCTATATGGAGAGGAGAGAAAAAAAAAATAAGCAGAGGGGATGGATGACATCAAGGAAACCGCGGCTTCCAGAAACAACAGAACTGAGGCACGTGCAGAAACTGCGGCAGCAATCGCAAGATGTGCAAGGTTTCAAGCCAGCTGTGAGAAGGGGAACTGGAAACGAGCACCCACCCCTTGCCAAGATGTTCTCTGCAGTTGATGCCTGCTGGCAAGGACACAATCAGTTGTCTCGAATGGATTCTCACCCAGTACATTAACCACATTCCAGGGAATGCCTAATGCCCAGGCATAGATGGGTAACACAAGAGCCAACTCAGTGTTATTTTGTAGACCTTTTCCCATCTCATTTTGCTTCGTTTGGGCTCTTTTTGTTTGTTTGATTTATTGGTCTTTTGCTTGTTTTATTTTTATTTTTGTGTATGTTTCTTTTTTTGTTGCTTGTTGCTTGTTTGCTTTAAGAGATAGATAGGAAGAGAGGGAAGTGGAAGAAAGGGAGAGAGGGAAGGAGGAAAAGCAGAGGAAGAAAGAGAGAGGACATAAAGCTGTGTGGGGAGGGAGATAGGAAAGGGGTGGGGAGGATCTAAGGGGGATGAGAAACCGTGATCAAAATATACTGAATGAAAGTGTTTTTCAATAAAAAATATGAATGAAACAAAATTCACTTAAAAAAATCTTTGGGGCCAGGAGGTGGTGGTATACACTTTTAATCCCAGTACTTGGGAAGCAGAGGCAGGTGGATTTCTGAGTTCCAGGCTAGCCTGGCCTACAGAAGTGAGTTCCAGGACAGCCAGGGCTACACAGAGAAACCCTGTCTCGGAAAACAAACAAACAAAATGTTTGGGAATGCCCAATCTTTTGTCTTCTCTGGGTTTTGTTGGATGAATGGCAGTTATGCCGAGTGGCTGGAGAGAGATTTCAGCAATGAAGAGCATTTGACTTTGCAGAGGACCTGGCTGGGTCTGACTTCCAGCACCCACAGGGCAGCTCACAACTTTTTGTATCTCCAGTCCCAGGAGATCTACTGCCCTCTTTTGGATTCCATGGACATGAAGCACACACATGGTGAACATTACAGGCACACAGGCAAAACATTCTTATACATAAAATAAAAATGAATAAATCTGTAAGAATTTAATGAAAAGAATACTTTTGGGATACATATTAAATATATAAATATTCATAAATACATACATATTCAAACATCTATATATAAGTTCTGTAATATTCAAATATATAAATATTCAATTAGATCATGAAATTCGATGGGAAAAAATCCTTATATTTGTGGTGTCTACACTATGGATGAGAAAAAAATACTCTTATATCATAATCAGTGTAGTGTCATACTATGTCTTTAAAAATAGTCAAGTAGGTCCCAAGTTTTCTTTCTTTCTCTCTCCTTCTTCCTTCTTCTCTTTAAAATATTTTTTCATACAATATGTTTTTACATATTGCGGGGTCACAATTATATCAAAATATTTTCTCAGCAATCTTGAACTATGTTTCAAACTCTTGTATCAAATTGATAAAGGTTATATATTTTTTTACTCTTCACAGACCTTTGTTTACCTAACATGTTAACCTGTATAAAACAGTTTACCTTAATCCAAGCTTGCCACAATTTTTCATTTGGAGTCTAAGGTACGATTTGAAATACTGTTTTGATGAGTTATGTTTTTACCTTGAAGATTGGTGTTTTACTCAAATGAATGGTTAAGTCCACTGAAAATGCTGAATCTGTAAGCCAGTTTTTTCATCATCAGGACCTGGGACAGATTTTATTTTTGATGCCATAAACCAGCTGGCAGGAAATCACAAGGCACAAAAATCTTCTCCATATTTGGACCTGCCTTTGTTGTCTTCTGAAAAGTGAAGTCTCCACAGGCAGTGTCAATAATTTGACAGAAGTCTTTGAGCTGACCATGTTAATATACCTGGACCTCAAGAAAGTCAAAGACTTGGTGATTTGCATAACACCCACGTGTAATGCTTTGAGGCATCCACTGCTGTACTATGCAATGTTGCCTCATTAAGTATGAGTCTTAGGCAATTACATCATCTTCTATTAAGTTTATAAGTCTCTCCCATTTACACATTGGTAACTCTACCAGATATGGATATGCTGGCCTAACAACAGACATACAAAATCACTTTAACATATTTTTACTGCTCTGTGTGAGGCTCTTGATTTAGTTGGGTGTTTTACTCATATTAATGAAGCCATGTCTTCAGCTGGGTTACACTCGTCATCAATGCCTCTAATAAAAATTCAGGTTGAGGCATTTCTTCAGCATGAGTGCAGACATCCACTGCCAGAACACAGGTTTAAGATCATCCCTCTATTCTTTCAATAGACTTCCCCTTCCTCAACTCCTATGGCCATTGTCTGGTGGGACAAACTGATTTTTGAAATAGGTGCCTCCATTTTCCAGGGCATATTACATCTGCCACACTATGTGTTATTTAATAAGTTCACTATTACAACACAAGTTTGACTTTTTGCTATTAGGAAGTCTAACACTTAACCTGTTTTTCAATTGAGCCTGAGTTGCAACTTAAAAATATTGTAGAGAAGCTGTTTTTTATGCACTTATACTGTTTTGTCTTTATGACAATCCTTGGCAGACACAAAATTTGACAGCATGCTTTTGCATATGTTGTCTTTCCAAATCATAGTCTTTGAAACATGCATATAGTCATGAAAACATGCACAATTCTTTTAAAATTTAAGCGGGACACTTACTGTTTGAATCTTCCCACTTTTCATTGAGAAAGCTCCCTTCATCCAGAATTTTCTTTGTTATGGCTTCTGTTTTCTGTTGAGACATTGTCAAAACAATTCTGGGATTGAGAACTAGATAAACAATAAGTGTGCTGCCTGGTTTTGTGTCAACTTGACACAAGCTAGAGTCATCAGAGAGAAAGGAGCCTCAGTTGAGGAAATGCCTCCATGAGATCCAGCTGTAAGGCATTTTCTCAATTAGTGACAAAGGGGGAGGGCCCAGCCCATGGTGGGTTGGGCCGTCCCTGGACTACTGATGGTCTTAGAAAGCAGACTGAGCAATCCATCATGAGCAAGCCAGTAAGCAGCACTCTCTATGGCCTCTGCATCAGCTCCTGCCTCCATGTTCTTGCCCTGCTTGAGCTTCTGTCCTGACTTCCTCCAGTGACAAGCTACAACCTGGAAGTGTAAGCAGAATAAACCCTTTCCTCCACAACCTGCTCATTGGCCATGGTGTTTTGTCCCAGCAGCAGAAACCCTAAGACGCTCAGTGTTTACCTTTGTTAGGAAAATTAATTGAGAGAGAATAGAAAGCCAGGTTGGAGCCCTTCTGCCTCTCAGCTGTGGATGTGTTGGAAGGAGAGGGCTGTTTGTGAAGTGTGCTGGGCCATGTGTGAGGTGCTGCCTGGGTGTGGAAGCATCCCTCATGATTAAGTAAGAATGCTTGTATGGTTTCCAAATAACAGTAAATGAGACCATTTGATAAGTTAAAGTGTTATCACTGCTGTTCACTCACCAAGTCCCCACGAGTGCCTGTTACATTAGATGGTGCAGATTCTACTGTCTGCCTTGGGAGATGCCACACACCACCATAAAGAAGAAGTTATGTGTGAAGTATATAAAGAGAATTTAAGTACTGGTGGAATCAAAATGCTGTCAAGAAAACTACAGCTGGGCATGGGGTTGTACACCTTTAGCCCCAGAACTCAGAAGGTTGAACCTGGTGAATCTCTCTGAATTCAAGGCCAGCGTGGTCTACAAAGTGAGTCCAGGACAGCCAGGGCTTGTTACACAGAGAAACCCTATGTGGAATCCCCCTTCCCCCCAAAAGAAAATCTACAGTCAACAATCAATAGTCAACAATCAATCAAATACCCCAAAGTCAGGTTAAAAGAGCACTATAAAATTGGTAGTAAGTCCAGCAGTAAGTTTGACTGTCTTAGCTTCAGTAGTCAAATCAACACTTGGAAGGTTGCCTTAACCCCAAGGAAAAGTCTTTTTCTCTGGCCTACATTATATTTTAAACAGTTTGGGGACTTAACACACTTGATAATGACGTTTAAGGAATTATTTTGCAGTCACTGGTTCTGGATTGTTTCCATTTGTTAGGTGGTGAGTGGTGGTGTTCGGGACAATAAATATTTGAGGAAAGAGTTGAAAAAAAAAGTTATGTGTGTATTTTGAGCAATGCTGCCGCATGATGCCTACCTCAAAGTGTAGGTTTAAGAACTGTTTAAGTCACAAAAATTGAAAAAAAAAAAAAAAAAAGGAAGGAAGGAAGGAAGGAAATGAAGAGAAAAGAAAAAAAAGAAAACCTTTGTGTTTCTGTAAGATAATTTTCTGTTGGGCCTCATTTATAGCTATCCTGGGTCACAGGGGTTCACAGGTGGCTGACTGAACATCCCTATATTGGAGGATACATTGTTACATTGCTAAGTGTAATTATTCATCTGGAAACTTTCAAAGTAAGAGCAAGGACTTAGCAGTGAAGTTTTTAGGTAGGACATGTTTGGAAGTTGGCAGCAGCCTGGGTCAAGTTGTGAGTTATATGGAAATTCTGTTTAACTGGAAACATCTTTATAAGAAAGACTGCACTATTACCACTCTTGTTCTAACCTTTAATCAGTGACTCCCCTTTTTAATGCCACCTATTCTTCACCACTGCTGCCATTTAAAAATCACTGCACTAGGGATTATTGTTTCAAGATAACATTGTTACTAAAGTAGCAAGGAAGGTTGTTTTCTCAGTGGCAAATCTTTCTTTGTTTAGAAAAATGCTCCAACTTTGCAAGAATTAGCGATCAAGCCCTTAAGGACAGCTTCTTCCCCAGGGAGCAGCTCTTTTCCCCTGGTTCAGTGTATGGATGACAGCTGTCTTCAATATGTTGAAGTGCAAGATAACTTGCTTTGTCCTTTTTTGTCATTTGCTCTATTTTGAACAAAGTGAGAGTGATTTCAATGCTTGTTTGTAAATACATTAGGACGATTGCTCCAAAACCAAAATACAGTCTCACATGTTATTCAAAAGCAGGATGTCGTGATCCTCAGGTTGGCCCTTGTTATGAACACATCCTGATGTTAGTAAGCTAGCTCTGTTAGTGATTTTAAAACTGGAATCTGCAATACACCTGGGTCATTGCCTCAGTTCTCTTTTAATTGTCTTGGCTTTGGAAAGCTGGCCTAGGGACATCCTCCTCTACCCATGCAGTGACAGCTGCCACTGTGGGCAGCCCAGATCAGCTACAGACTTGCTAGAAGAGTGATTGGTTCCATTTCAGACCTGCTGAATCAGGCCCCTAGGGTGGAACCCAGTACCTAGCTTGATAAACCTTTTGAGTAACTTTTCTACAGACAACTTGAGAAGCATCAATACACAGATAATGAGTAGGGATTTTGGATTGGTAGTGTCTTACTTTGGGTTTCATTACTGTGTAGAGACACTATGGCCAAGGCAACTCTTATAAGGTCAACATTTCATTGGGGCTGGCTTACAGTTTCAGAGGTTCAGTCCATGTCCATCCTGGTGGGAAGCATGGCAGCATCCAGGCAGACATGGTGCTGGAGAAGGAGCAGAGAGTTCTAAATATTGTTCCAAAGGCAGCAGCAGGAGACTCTACAGGCAGCTAGGAGGAGGGTCTCTTCTGCACTGGGTAGAGCTTGAGCATAGGACCTCAAAGACTACCCTACTCTAACAAGGCTACACCTCCTAATAGTGCCACTTCTGATGGTCCAGGCATACTCAAACTACCAGTAGACATAAACATAGTCTTTCCACAGCTCAAAATATGAAATACATTTACATTGGATGAGATTCACCAAATGTATGTATTTGGAAATATATGACCTTATCTCATGTTTATGAGCTTATATTAGTGAAGAATCTGGTATATACTTGGCATGGGCAGATACTGAATTCTTCAGCCTATGGCAAGCTGTAGATATGAGTAACTGTCTGTTGTCTTCTGACCACCCTCCTGGACTGAGGTGCACAGTAGACCATTTGTCTAGACATAGCTTTCTGTCACATACTAGAAAAGAGAAGGACAATATTTAAGTATGTGTTTATAGATTTACATTTATAATTTAAAATTAGAATCATAGAAACTTATATGAAGAACTGAATTTTTGTTAATGTGGCCACTAATTTTTTTTTTTTTAAATCTTGTTATCTTGTGTTCAAAATGGAGGGGAAATTAAATTGAAAATAAGCCGATTAGCAAGAGGGAATAGTTCCTTATACATGAAATAAGATATGTTCAGATGTCCATGAGAGGCTTAGAAAGGCAGTTTAAGTTCAGAGCTTTTATTTTTTTTTAACTTTTATTGCATTATGATGAGAAAAGTTACATGATTTCAATTTACCTGAATTTGTTAACATTTAAAAACATATTTTAAGTAAATAGAATTAAATCACATA
>JADRCD010221388.1:0-11391 GCA_019843815.1 Montemys delectorum
AGGTAGGTAGGTAGGTAGGTAGGTGGGTGGAGAGATAGAGATAGATGGATAGATAAATGGAGAGACAGAGATATCTTAATACAGAAATACTGGCAGTCTGGGGCAGGATGTAGAGATACATGGAAACATTGTATGGATTTGCTGTTTTTCTCCGAGTTTGGGAAGAAAACACATTGTAGTCTTTGGCACTAGGTCATGGCCTTCCATTGTAACAAGTACCATTTGTTCTCTTCAACACTGTTAGTTGTTCTTTAGTCTGTGAAAAGGGCAGGCAGAATGTGTTATAGGTGGAAAGTAAAGTGAGAGGCAATAAGAAAGAAGGGGGTGGAGAGAAAGATGGAACCTTTGGCTTGGAGATGGGGTCAGGCTTCTGGTCTCACGTGAGCACCCTGCACCGGGTTCATGTGTCTCTTCTCCGTGGATTTAGGGTTTACCGTGTCTTGTTTCAGGGATTGTAGGCTGTCTATAATGGGGAAGAGATGAGGGTGGGGAGAAGGAGAGGGTGTAGAAGAAACTGACAGGCGGGGTGACCAGCTTTGGAGTCAAGGATGGGATTGTGAGGATGCTGTGGCTGAATACATTCCTTTCTTTAGAAAAACATCATCCTGGAGAATTCTGTGGCTCACATCACTTAGTGGTTCAGGTTGTAATAGAGCTGGAAGAAGGTGTTAAATGAGAACCCATAAACACATTGTCTTTTGTGAGGAATCTTCCCAGGAGCCATATTGCATCTTCTTTGTAGCCTCCTTTTATGGTAGATTAGTCAACTAGCAGGAAGGTGCTGGACTCTCTGTACCCTGTGATGCTGCGGCCTTGCCTCCTTCCCTGGTCAGTGCTCTTAGGCAGCATCCACAAATGCTCACAGTTTGCTGAACACCATGGGTATCAGCGGACACATCCTGGCCCATCACGCACTGTTCCCATAAAATAGCATGGCTGTGTTCCTCTCTTGTGTTTATACTATACTGCCTATAAAGTCTTAGGCTCAAGCAGTTATAAGATTGATGTTTTTAGATATATGTCTCCTTGCCGGATAATAAATAGCCCTTCTCCGTCTGGATCATAGCTTCTACCCTAGACTGGAGGCAAGCTAATGACTCTGTTCTCATTACAGAGGAAGGGATTGGAAAATCCTGGACTTCTAAGTCCAGGTGCTTTATGTAATTTCTATCAATACTTTTGCCAGTTCTTACACTTTCTTAGATTCTAAACCCTACCCAGTCTCTCCCTCACACAGAGAGGTAAGCATGCCGCGCGCGCGCACACACACACACACACACACACACACACACACACACACACACGGTGGAGAGAGAAGGATTGGGGAGAGTTGGGGAGAGGGAGAAAAGTGGAGAGGGAGGAAAGGAGGGAGGGAGGGAGAGAGAAAGAGAGAGAAGGAAGGAGGGAGGGAGGGAGGGAGAGAACACTCATGGCGAGGAGAGGAGGGAAGGTGTGTCCTTTGATTCTGTAACTTACTCATTGGGAAAGGATTAAACAAAAAGCTCTTCACGTAGGAAAGCTGTATTTGTGCATAATATGGCATGTATTTTCTGGCACTTTGTAAACTTTGAGAATTTTAAAGGGATGTTATTGGTTATTGATGTCTTCAATCTCTACTTTTTAATTTGACAGTAAAATGAATATTTGTAGTGATGTTCTCTGGAACTATGAGTGTGCATTGGGCTGTGTGTGTGTGGCTCTTAGTGACTATCTGTCGAGGGAGCCATTGATGGAATAGTGTAGTTTTTTTAACACGAGTTTAACTCCAGCCCACCAACTTTACAAACACTGTGTGTAGTTTTACATGGTCATTCATAATTTTATATTATGAAAGAGGCAGAATTGAGCCAGAAGGATATGAGACACTCACACTCAGATCCTTCAATCTGATGAGGGTTTGATGAAGAGAACATGTAAACTGCAGAGGGGTGTGGCGGGGAAACCACTGAGATGACTGCTGACAGGGAGTGAGAGGAGACTGGAGCCGGCAAGGCTCACAAGATTCATCAGCTGAGATTCCCTCCCAGCTAGGAACATAAAGATCTTCATTCGATTCCAGTCAATAATGGGCAAAGCCAACTCAAAGTAGAACCCATGGCAACTTTGTACTATTGGATGTAGGATCTGTAGTCTATTGTTGAAGCCAGGACACATGCTGAGTCTGCCTGTAACTAACTCCTCTTCACGGTATGCACTGTGTTCATTCAGCCCAGATGCACACAGCAATGAGTTGTCTAAAGCTATTTTTTTAAATGTTAAAATGTGGAGGGAAAGTGTATTAACGATTACAGATGAATGGACCCTGCAGACATTTCAACCTACACATTAGTGTAACTGTCGAGACAATGCTTCTTAATCACTGTGTGAGATCAGGAACATTAAAAACATTGTAAAACAAAAGAGCTGCTCTTAAAAACCCACCAGTCACTTTTAAAAATATTTAATATTTTTAAAGTATTAAGCATACTTGAACAGCATTTACAACTGTTATGTATATTTTATGTGTATAGGCATTTTGCCTGTATATATGTCTGTGTACCACATGCATACACCCGTTCACAGAGGGTGTCTGATTCCCTGGAACTAGAGTTGCACATAGCTGTTAGCCCACATGTGGGTGCTGGGAGCTGAGGCCACATCTTGTGTAAGAACAGTGTGTTTAGCCATGGAGCCATCTCTCCACCCCTCTGCCCTCCCGCCAAGACATTAAATCTTGAAAGGGGTTTTTTTATACTGTGATATTTAGTGAGACATGGGCCTGAAGTTGTGATGCCTTTCGCTTCCCCAACTTAACAAGACACGTCCGTAGGAATTATTTGTTCATGGGACATGCACTTTCACATGTGTGCGTTTCTAAAAGTATATATAGTATATATATATAGCTGGGAAGTATGAAACCTACTCTTTGTTGTAATGGATACAGTTAGCTAATTTCAGGCAAATGAGAATAGTATGTAAAGTGCACAGGTAAAGTACACATAATAGCTTTTGTAATAGGTAAATGAGAAGGTAATTAAAAACACTGTAGGGGATACAGTTGAGAAATCACAATGAATGGGATTATAGGGCTGAGAAATAATGGCAAATGCTTACCTGGATCACCAGGGGCATATGCCATTAAAGAAATGAAAGACCCATTCTGTAGTGATCTAAAATGCGTGTGCACCAGAATCCACTTTCCATACACTCTGCTATTGGGCTGTGGGGTGGAAGAGCATTGGTGAGCCTATGTGCATTGGTTTTACTGGCCTGTCTGTATGTTTGTCCTGCTGCAACAGAAGTGGCTTTTTACCACCAGTCATAGGAAGGTCACAGAGGAGGTGCAGACTGGCACAAAATCTCTCTGAACTCTCTGTGCGGACCCTGCCAAGATATCAGCCAGAGGCCTGGGCTTTTCTCCTGCTTGTAGCTGAGAGCAAAAGGAATGGCCGTAGTCATCATTTTACTCTTTGTGGAGCACAGAGGTGGTTTCATGGTGTCCTTATTTGGTATGTGGCTTATTTTACTTAGTGTACTGTCATTTGGGTTCATGCAGGGGGGAGGAGGAGGAGGTAGTTAAAGGATTCGTGCAAAATGACTAAGTCCCAGAGATCTGCTGTGTAGCAGCAAGGTCTCTATAGTCAACAGTGCTGTTAGACACACGGCATTTTGCTAAGAGAGGAAATCTTACGTAAGCTGGTTTACTTTCCCCATCCCCTCTTCCTTCCCTTCCTCCCTCTCTCCTACATTCTTTTCCTCCCATCCTTCCTTCCTCCCTCCCTCTCTTCCTTCCTTCATTCCTTGCCTCCTTGCCTGCTTGCCTGCTTGCTTGCCTGCCTGCCTGCCTGCCTGCCTGCCTGCCTGCCTGCCTGCCTGCCTGCTTTTGTGGTGCTTGGAATTGGATGGAGGGCTTTGAGACTGCTAGGTGATCATCTTTCCCCTAAGCTACACACCCAGGCTTTATGTAAGTTTTCTTATTTCTGAGCATGAAGCAGGTGGGAGAAAGCTTTTTAGAGGCTATGAATATGTTCTTGGCATAGCGTGTGAACCTAGTTTCACAGGTATATGCTTATCTTGAGTTGTGTATTTAAGATCTACAGCCCTTTGCATTTTATTTGCATCACAAAAGCATTAAAAATAAGGAGACAAGATGCTCAGGGCTTCGCTGCAGTCCTCCGGTGGATGCAACCTCTGCTTTCTCCCTGATGTCATTCTGGGGCTGCTACCCTTCCTGTCTTTGGCCTGTCAGTTTCCTCATAGGCACAGCCACGGGGTACCATGGTTACTACAGAACCTTTGGGTCTTTCTTCAGTGATGACCCACTCTAACATCCTTTTCTGGATGCTGCTGTTGGGGTGAGTGTGTGTGTGTGTGTGTGTGTGTGTGTGTGTGTGTGTGTGTGTGTGAATTCAAGTCACCAGACATGGAAGAGTCCAAAAATACAGGGCACAGGCAGAATGGGGACACTTCCTGAAGTCCCAGATAGTATCAACGTCCCTCCTGCTGTGGGTCCTCTGATCCCAAGGCAGATGGCCCTAAGACAAATGTCCTCATGTCTTCTTCCTTTCGCTTCTTCCCTTTAATGGGTGTACATCATAGCCCCTGCTTCTTTTCCTTCTTGTTCCCCAGAATCTGACTCTAGGCATAAGCCTGGTAATAAATCTTCAACTTTGACTTCTAACCTTTCATAACCCTTATCTCCACAGACATTCTATACATGCACTGCTCTTCTGAGTTTTACCAAAATGTAATATGATCGACTCACAAGTAAAAAGACTTTCTACAATGTGACCATCTCAAACATAGAAGTTGAAAAGCAAACTATAGAAAGTTAATCAAAAAACTTTTGAAATATTTGCATTTCTGTCTCATTCAAAGACACCAAGATATGAGGAAATACCTGTAAAGCCTTCCTGGTGTATGGTGTATAAGACTATGACAAGAACTACTTCCCTTTTATGCATGAAAAATCAATTCCAAAATATATCAAAATAACAGTAAAAATTATACGTATCAAATCAGAAGGAAATATACAACTTCTATGCTCTTTAAGTTGACAAAGCAAATACCACACACACATATACACACACACACACACACACACACATCTGCGTATAAAATACATGACATATGTACCAACACCACTATTCTTACTGGACAATAGACAACTGTGGTGGTTATTACTTGACAGGATTCAGAATCACCATGGAAACACAGGTGTGAATGTGACTGTGAGGTGTTTGCAAAGGGAACGCTTCACCCCTGAATGCTTGCAGCACTATTACACTGGCTCCAGTCCTGGGGTGAATAAAAGGGATAGACAGGGCTGTGCACCAGCATTCCCCCCTCTCTGTTTCTCTCTGTGTGTCTCTCTGCATGTTTTTGTCCCTCTGTCCCTCTGTCCCCCCACCTCTCTCTCTCTCTCTTTCTCTCACTCCCTCTCTCCTCTCTCTTCTCCCCTTCTCTCTGTTTCTGTCTCTGTCTCTGTCTGTCTGTCTGTCTGTCTGTCTGTGCCTCTCTCTCTCTCTCTCTTTCTCTCTCTCTCTCTCTCTCTCTCTCTCTCTCTCTCTCTCTCTCTCTCTCTCTCTCTCTCTCTCTTTCTATCTCTCTCTCCTTCTCTCTTTCTCCTCCTCTCCCTCTCTGCAGCTGTAGACACAACAGTGACCAACTGCCTGGCCTGATGCTCCTGCCATAATGCCTTCTCTGCCATGACAGACTGCACCGTGTATCTGTGAGTCCAAACAAACCCTTCCTTCCTTCCTTCCTTCCTTCCTTCCTTCCTTCCTTCCTTCCTTCCTTCCTTCCTTCTTTCCTTCCTTCCTTCCTTCCTTCCTTCCTTTCTTCAGTCATTTTTGTCACAGCAATGGGAAAAGTAACCCCCACACCAAGAAATCCATTGGGTGGAAGAGATGGAAATGAGAACTGGAGAGACAAAGGAAAGAATTAGAGAATTCTTAAAGTTAGAGGACAAGGGAGGGATTTAAAAGAAAATCCCACAGCTTTTGGGATGTAAATAAATAAATTAAGTAAAAAACAAAACAAAACAAAACAAAACAAAACAAAACCCAAACATGTAAAATCCCTGTGATTACAAGGAAGGAAGGAAGGGAGGTTGGAAGGACACCTGGTGGGTGAGAGGAAAGGGGGCTGGAGCATTGGAGCAGTCTGCCCAGAGAATTAAAAGAAGCTCTGATACCAGCAGGTTGACTTTTCCCAGCTGGACTGTGCACATCGCAGGGACCAGGCTGGGAAGCGCCGCAGCTTTCCTTCCGCCCTTCACTATGTGTCAGCCTTGTGAAGATCCTATCTGTGGAAGGCATGCTCATGGAGCTGAGGAGCACCAGACACTTCAGACAGTGATGCCATAAAAGGCCCCCCACTCTAATTAAAAAGTAGAGCGACATGGGGCTGGAGAGAGGACTCAGTGGTTAAGAGCACCTGCTGCCCCTGCAGAGGACACAGGTTCTGTTCTCACAACCACCTGTGTCCCAAGTTCCCAGGGATCCAGTGTCCTTTTCTACCCTGCTGTGTGTCAGGCACAAACATGGAACACAAGCATGTATACAGGCAAGCACTTCTACACATAAAATAAAAGAAAAAAAATATGAAATAACATGTGCTGGAATTCAATGAAAGATGAGTTGCTTAGCATTCTTGAAGAGCTGGGTTCCATCCCAGTACTGAAAAATAAAGTATGATGAAATATGACAAATCATATATGCGTTCAAGCAGCTTCTTAAAGGGAGCTTCCTTTATGCATTTAAACCAGTCTCTATAGCGATGAAGCCATTGCTTCACTTTTCTATCCAGACAGAAGCATGCACACTCAGCAAACTGGCTGAGAAGCAGGAGTCCGGGAGTTCTTATAGAGAAGAACTACTCCTGCCGGGCAGTGGTGGCGCACGCCTTTAGTCCCAGCGCTTGGGAGGCAGAGGCAGGCAGATTTCTGAGTTCGAGGCCAGCCTGGTCTGCAGAGTGAGTTCCAGGACAGCCAAGGCTATACAGAGAAACTCTGTCTCAAAAAACAGACGAACAAACAAACAAACACAAACAAACAAAAACCAGAACTACTCCAAGCAGATACCTAGATTTGTTTAAATAAGTTAGACAAGTCTAAACGTATATTGTAGTGGGCTAGGTTGTCCAAGAAAGACTGGTAAATGTCTAGGGTGTAGGCCTAATGATTCCTAGTTATGCATCAGTTTCTGCTGGCTAGAGACAATTATGGTAAAAATAGCATTCCATTTTGATATGGACCACTCCAGTGCTGATGACAGAGCTCACCACTCTTTCAACAAGCTATTCTCAAGTAGATGGCCTGCCTCCCATGTATCTGGGATAACTTCCCTTGAGCAGTTTATTCCAGGTATTTCCTTCTGTAATTTTCTGGATGTTATTAAAAACATTCAGAGTTACGAAGAGCCCCCAGGTACCAGGTGTAGTCTTCAAGTCTCCATGGTCAAGAAACAACTGTTTTCCCCCCAGTCATGTGGCCTCAGCAAGGTAGTGACTCCTTTCTGTGACTGATGGTCTCATGACACAAAAGTCCTGAGTAATGAATGGGAGCAATGGCTTGAGGTTGGGATCTTCTGTTTACATCCCATGATGGAGATGTCCTCCATATGACCTCAGAGCCTTAGAACTAGAGTTACAAGTGTGACAATAACAAATGGGGCAGTGGGAGGAAGGAAGTGTATTAGGACAATTCTGTGTCCCCTTTTTAGGTTCTTCAGCTGTGTGTTTTGTCCTAGAGGCGTGGTGCCCTTTGTGAGCACCACGGAGCTGATAGGATACCCTCTCAGAGCTCAAACCTCTGTTCTCTTTAGCTTCAGAAGACTTCTGCATGCCTGTCAACTGTGGAGCTTCTGGGTGGGATGTTACCTGACAGGACCAGTACATCTCGTGGTCATGTTCTCATTCAGCAGTGACAGTAGCTAGCTCATTGTTGGTAAGAGGAAGCCCACATCGTTGGACCTAAACAGATCTCTCACTGCTACTGCAGGTGGTCCACTTAGAACCAAATGGTCCCAGCAGCAGCAGGCCCTGGCACTAAGAGTTAAATCTGTGTTTTTAGTTCTTACAAGTTCTCTCTGGTGGGTATGAACATACAAGACAATGATCATCATGGCCTTGGCTCTCATATATTTACCCATAATACTCTTCTTCAGACCTCTTTTTTTTTTTTCCTATGTGTCTGATGAACTAGCCAAGCCATTCAGTGTCACTGTAAGTCACCATATGTTTTAATGTTGGGCCACTTTCTTTTTAGACGCTGAGCACAGTCCAGTTCAGTTCCACCTGAATTTATGCCCATGGCAAAGAAGTCTCACTTGTGTCTCTGGAGGACTGTGAGCAGACCTTGTGGAGCAAGAGGCCACTTTTGCCCTGAACTTACACACAAAGTTGACTCATCCATGCCATTATCTCGAATTCTTCCTCCTCTTCCAGATGGACAACACAGTTTTCTATATAATCATGGGAGTGTCCTTAAAGACTTGATTCAGTAACATGAGATGACATGGAGCATCTGAGATATACCCTAGTGGATTCTTGGTCCATGCTAGAGCCCAGATGGTTCCATACAGTCTTTATGACAGAACCCAGCTCCTGATACTTGGTGACTCATGGCCAAGTATTCCTGTACCAACTAATAACAATGTAACACTAGCTGCTTTTGCAAGGTGTACAGTCCTTTCTTTCAAAGGACATATGCTTGTTTTGGAATCCTGGAGTCTGTGTTTTAATTTTTCTTATGTCACAAGAATCATTTCTCCCCTCCTGCCCTTGGGTGGCAGGGCTGCTGTTGTTGCAGAGAGGGCCTGTGGCAAAGCTTTTCCTGTTTTGGATCTCACTGTAAGCTAGAAACATTTAATATCACCCACTAAGTGGATCTTGACAGACAGTATTCTTGAGTGTGGAAAATACTGCCTCTAAAAACCAAAGAAGTTGACAAAAATGTTGAAATGCAATCATTTGCTCTTTGTATTGGGAAGAATATTTTAGCATGCCTTGGCTCCCTGAATCTCACAGGCTTCACTAACGTGAACATCTGTGATTGTAGGGCCTGTCTGCCTACCTTCTCTCCCTCTTTAAGACATTCAATGTACCTGACATTTCCTGTTCATTCACTTTAACATGATGTCACTGACTTGACAGAACAAGTGATGGGTGGAGGGCTCGTTGGCTCAGTACATGTCACTGCAATTGGATTACATACAAGGGAATTACAAGCCTAGAAAAAATATATTACTAACTCTACACATGAATGCAAATAGTTTTTTTAAAGTTTCCTTTCAGAGATGGCCAGAAAATAATTTATCCCACAAATCAATAAATATGTGTCATATACTAAATGCTGAGGGCACCTGAATTTGGTAACTATATCACAGCACTCTGGTTCAGTTCACAGTAGTTCAGCATTTGTCTTCAGTTGCTTCTTGTTTTTTGTCATGGTGGTCTGATGAATGGAGTGGGAACATGTAGGTGTGTAAGCTTCGGCCTCAACACACACACATACACACACACACACACACACACACACACACACACACACACACACTCCAATTTCACACAGGCACACATACATCCACAGAGCAAAATAAATAAATTTGAAAAATAATACTGTTGTCATAGCTTTCAAACTTAGTCACCAGAACTCACCTAACACCAGGAGTTTTGAGGACACATTAGTTTTGATTTATGTCTGACTGGGAGGGTTTCATGAAGTTCCCTTGGTCATTGTTGCTATGCAAGTCCTTCCACAAAGGACTCAGAAAATAATATTGGTTAACAGGGGTGTACTTTTTTATTCTCTAATTAAAGGCCAGGCAGAACAAGTGGACAAATCAGCCTTGGTCCAGGATGGACTTCCCTTGCCATCCTCTTCGCTGCTCCATTCACCTCCCTTGTCTCCCTCTGCTGTTTTTCTTTTTCTTTCCTTTTCTTCTTTTTTTCCTTTCCTCCTACTACCTTCCCTGCTTCTCTTCATTTTCTTCCTTTCCGTTCCTTCTCTCCTTTCACTCTCTTTGCTTGAAACTCCACTCGGAATGTGTCTTCTAAAACAACAACAGCACAAACCCCAAGCCTTTCCATACCTGGGTATGATGTTGCCTCAATATCAGGTTAGATGTGTTAACTTGAACACTTACCAATTTTCTTCAGATTATTTGAGTATTTCTCTCTCTTCAGTTTTTAGCTACCTACATTATGGCCATGAGTCCTCTTAATTAGAGACAGTGACATATTACCATGGGCCTTGCTGTGGTCCCAGGGATCCTTCCTGTCCCTTCAATCCATGGGTTACAGCTTTGATAATTGGTAAGGGACAGACAAAAACTGTGACTTTTTATTGGACCATCTGTCTACTCCCCATTCTTGTGATCCTCCAGCCATGATTCTATTGACTGAGGAATGTCACTTTTTTCAGAAGTAGCTTTTATGCATGTTGGGCACGAGTTCTCTCTAGGCCACTCTCCTTTACAGCATCAGTCCGTGGTGAGTATAACATTGTGCTTTGATGGCTGAGTACTGTCATGTCATCCCTGTGGCTTCCCAATTCTGTAATTCTGGTTGCTATCAGACTGTTCACTTGGTGAGGCATTTCTTCCCATCAGGACTAAGCTTCAAAGCAATCCTGCCTGTGAGCCTCTTGACATGATGACAGCTTTCTCAGAAACACAAATATTAACACTTTGGTCAACATGGTGTCCTGTGGTCAACTGGGCTTTGCTCTCTACCCAACGCAGCTCTTTAGCAATCTCTGAGATTTCAATTGCTTCTGCCTCTGTCACTACAGCTCAGCCTCCTTCACTGCACATAGCACAGATCACGTTTTTGTTCAGTTTCTCATTCTAGTGTTAGTGTTAGAACTGTCTTCTGTGGTTCCTATAATTCAATTATTATTGGTTCAACAACCATGTCTAGTATATGTAGTATAACTAGGGTTATATATCAGTATGCTTATAGTTAACACATTATGCTATAGACGATTGTTCCCACCCAGAGAAACTCTCTAAACATTTGAGGATGTTTATCCCTCTTTATCCTTTACCTTCCAGACTCAGGTACCCCCATTCTCTTCCTCCTTCTTATAGGCATATCTTTTAGATATGTAGCCAGGCCTTTTGAGGTACCTACAGCCTCTAAGATACCGTTCAATGCCTTCTAGAAGACTAGATACAGTACAACCCTCAAATAAAGTCAAAACTATGTCAAAAATGTCAGTCTTTTTTTTTCTCCCAAAGGCATATTTTATTCATCCCTACTACCCTCAACACAGCTGAGAAGCCAGGAGGAGCAGGATCTGACTAATTAAAGAGAATTTTAAAAGTCTCTTTCTCAATTGTCTTGGATTGGAACACACAGTGAGAGAGAGAGAGAGAGAGAGAGAGAGAGAGAGAGAGAGAGAGAGAG
>JADRCD010221388.1:11401-23929 GCA_019843815.1 Montemys delectorum
AGAGAGAGAGAGAGAGAGAGAGAGAGAGAGAGAGAGAGAGAGAGAGAAAGTTCATACACAAAAAAATTGTATTCAGTCTCACTAGGGAAAGGGTATTTTCCTCAATGCGATAGTGAAGGAGAGAGCACAACCAGTTATTTCTTGCACAGCCATGAAGTTGGCATGACTGTCAGTTACATGACTCTGTTCAAGCTGTTCTGATTAGCTGATATCTGTGTTAACATCAAGTTTACTCTACAGCTTAAAATGTAAACTATTTTAACCAACCTCTCTCTGTCTTGGAACTCGGGCTGTTTTTTTTATTTTTTATCATTATCAGGGTAAAATGATATTTTCAGTGATAATGATATCAATTATGGGTCAAGCAGTAGTAGAAATGAGCTTCCATGGCAATGTATATCTTGTAATTGTAGCCAGTTACATTGATAGGAAAATGCTTTCATGTAAGGAACCTCCTGGGAATTCTAGCATAAGGATGAGCCCAACATTTAAATTCTTATACAGCTTGGTCTTTATTGAACAGAATGCTCAGTATCTGCAGAAAATAGTTTTGTCATGTTCTTGGGAGAGGCTTCATGAGTCAGAGAGCTTGCTCCACAAGCGTGGTCATGTAGGGCAAGGTCCCCAGCACCTGTATAAAAAGCTGAGTGTGAACTCATGTTCTACTTACTCCAACACCACAAGTGAGGCCGAGACATGATGGCATCTGGATCTTTCTGGTCAGCCATCATAGAGGGGGAGGAGAAGCCACAACAACAAAAACCAGGGTGCTTCTGGTTCAGTGAGAAACCCTAACCCTAAGGCAGAGAGAAATAGAGGAGGGCACAGCTTACTACATGCACACACATGTAAACATACACATACACCACACACAAAAACACCATACATAAACACATATGTATATATAAATACATTACACACATACACATACATACACTCCGACACACACAAGTATACATAAACATCTCTCTCTCCCTCTCTCTCTCTCCCTCTCCCTCAAATTAGGATCACTACTATAAAAGATTAAATACAAGTATCATAGCTGGATAGATACATCCATACATAAATTTAAGTGCAAGCTGGTACTATTCTTAGGTCCTGGGTAAGCTGTGTACTGGTGTAATGTCAGGCATGTGGAATGGATCCTGGCATCAAATCTTTCTCTGTACGGATATAGGAGGGGTATTACATTGTACCCAGAGTTCTGCTTTCTGCTCCCTGAGGGCTTTTTAAAAATGTTTTCTTTTTTTTTTTAATGAAATCTATGAGATAATTTTACTTCCTCCTACTCCAGGGGACTCAATTTGTGATCTTGCATGTAGCAAGGATCTTTAGTCAGATGAATGAAAACCATAAGAAATTATCAGATGATACTGTTGGCCAGGTCTGACGAGTACACATTAATTGTTGATGATAGTGGAAAGGAATAACTTCCCATATTACCAGGGAAGGGTAAGTGTCTGTCTGCAGATGTGACTGAGTGTACCCAAGTGATGCGTACGTTACAGACAACAAGGTGCACAGAAGTGTGCAGAGCCATGGTTAAATTAGTGCCACAGTTAACATCAATAAACAAGTATTTGGAATTTTAAAAAGTGATTCCTTTAAGTTAAATTAATTATTTTGAAGCGCTCTTGGGAGTTATAAAGCTCTCCCTGACTTGCAGGGTACTGTTCTTTACTATCCAATTCAGACAAATGCTTACATTTCTTTTTCTTTCTTTTTTCTTTGTGTTTTTGGTTGTTTGTTTGTTTGCTTTGTGTTTTTTGTTTTTTGAGACAGGGTTTCTCTGTGTAGCCCCGTCTGTCCTGGAACTCACTCTGTAGACCAGGCTGGCCTTGAACTCAGAAATCTGCCTGCCTCTGCCTCCCAAAGTGCTAGGATTAAAGGTGTGCACCACCTACATGCCTAGCCCCTACATTTCTATTTTTAAAGTCTTAAATATTTGCAACAATTTTTGCTCAAGACCGACATCAGTGTAAGAAAGTTCAGATGAACTGAACTTTCTATGAATAAATAAACTTTAGTCTTACAGAAAGTAAGTTGGTATAAAAATTTTTGCACTCTGCCATCCAAATAAGGAAAAGGGGTTTTGGCATACTTGTAGTGACAGATAAGACAACAGATAGCAGTCGGAAACTGTATGGAATCCTTTGTTCAGGGAGGACAATATGTCGATAATTTATAAACATTAGGGAAGGGGCTGCTTCTTGGTGGCTTTGCTAAGTAAGGATCCAAGCCCCCTCTTCAGATCACATTTTATTCTAAAAGGCAATGGATAATGGGTTAACACAAACGCCAGGATTTCCTGGTCAGAAAACTTTTGTTGTGGTGGTATTGTTTGTTTGTTTGTTTGTTTTTCCAGTTAGGTTGTTGTAGGACTGCACCTCAGTCTCTTGAAGGTCTAGGTTGCTGACCGGATTCAACTAGTTAGAGAAGGTTCTGTTAAAAGAACTCAAGCTAAGTCTTGCTTAAAATGGAAGAGTTTCTTTTCCTGTCAGTGAGTCACTTGGCATTTCTGCCCTGCGAGATACAGTGAAAAGAGAGGTACAGCAGCTGCGCTGTAAACCTTCAGCTTTACGGTGCTGGCGTGGAGAGCTTTGTGCCACACTTACTGAGTATTTCCCAGAGGCAAGCGTAGGGTGTCTGAGTCTATGTTTATAATATATTTCAAGATTTAGGAAATGTTTGAATAAAACTGCTGGAAATTCTCTTTTCAAAGACAATTATTAATGGAGCGGGGCAAATCATCAACTGAGTCCTATACTCTCTTGTGTTTACACTTCTTATCACTTTATGAGCTTTGGAGATATTGGTGGATACTGGAGACACTTAGTTTGTTTAAAGTTTTAGAGGTATGTTGAATATCTTTCATTGGAAGAAATAAAACAAAAAATTGGCCTCAAGCCAAGAGATTCTCTGATCTCAAACCTCAGTTAATACAAAAATCAGTAAAATAATTCAGCAATTTTATATAAATCCCATTCCTCTAGTTTCAGCCAAGGTGGTAATGCTGAGTGCCATTTACTACGTACCATGGATGGTAGAAGAGAGAGGCAACCACATTTAAAGTCACTCAGAATAAGCCTTATTTAACTTTATTCCAAAGGCTCAATTTGATTGAAAAAAATTCCAAAAAGTCAACAGAGTCACCTCATTGTTATTTTTTAAGTCTGGAGTCAGTTGGATCCAGACTGTCCCGCCTCATGTCCTTATGTTCCTCTGAAAAACCACCGAGACATTTGAAATTCAGTCAGGGAATCCAGTTAGTGCTGTAATAGCAGATCTGGACCAGAATTAAGCTCAAGTGATTAGTATCTGGATCTCTTTATTATGCTTTAGAGACTGGCTAAAATCTCCCCATAGCAGGTAGTCCATGGGGACATTGTCCACAAAAACTGTGAACCAGTTCTGTTCATGTACATGTGTTAGATAATAACCCTGAAGCCATGGTTTCTATGACTGCTGGAATAGAATCCAAAATGAAGCACCAAACTGCTTACCAGAAGGCTCATTTTCCCAGTGACCCGTCGCAGTTCTGAATAACCATGGTGCTCAGTTCTATATAACTATCATGCTCAGTGCCTTAGTTGTGAGTGTCCTTGTTTGTTTTGGGTGTATCTGTCTGGCTGTCAACACCACAGTAGAGAGTGTCTGTTTTCTTCTTGGAGTTGGAAGGTTAATACACAATACAGTGGATGCAACTAGACACACCTTAGTTGCATCGGTGAATAGAGTAGCAACTATTTTATCTTAGAAAGGAGAAGGCTTTCTTGACATGAAGTAGAAGAGGTCCCCTCTGAGAGATTTTTAGCAGTCTTTCACATGTATACATAGACATCCCCACATAGGTGTATGTAATATGAAAACCTCTCAGTTTCTCTCTTTTGGTGCTTATCATCATTAGAGGAGATTTTGAATTGTTCCCACTTTGGGGTTCAGAGAGAAGTTAAAAGTTTACGACTTGCCTGAAATCACTCAGGCAATGAGAAGATCCAAGAGCTGTTCTTGGCTTTCCCACCTGTCTTAGTTAGGGTTCTCTAGAGTCACAGAACTTATGGTAGTCTCTATGTAGTAAAGGGATTTATTGATGACTTATAGTTTGTAGTCCAACTCCCAACAATCAACTCCCAACAACAGTCACAGCAGCAGCTGTGAATGGAAGTCCAAGGATCCAGCAATTGCTCAGTCCCACAAGGCAAGCAGGCGAAGCAGAGAGAGCCTTCCTTCTTTCAATGTCCTTATATACGTCTCCAGCAAAAAATGTGGCCCAGGTTAAAGGTGTGTGCCACCACACCTTTAACCCCAGATGACCTTGAACTCATAGAGCTTTCTATGTTAATCCTATGGGATTCGTAGCCACTATTCCTCAAGGTCTCCATGCCAAGATTCAGGTCAGAAACTTGTATCTCTCAGCCTCCAGATTAGGGCCACAGGTGAGCCTTCTAATTCTGGATTACAATTCATTTCAGACGTAGTCAAGTAGACAACCAGGAATAGCCACTACACCACCCCTCGGCTTCTACTTCATGTATCATACATGTGATATGTATGAATTGAGGGACTGGTACCTGGGTCATAACATTTAGCAGATCTCTCAACGAGGCTACAGTTACTATCATGCCACACATTTTATTCTATTGCTGTCTCACAAACAACACTGTAATATTGAGCACTTAGGAGTGAAATTTAGAAATTTAGCATGTGTTCAGAGTCTATAGGGGGCATAGTTTCAGATAACTTGGGGTTAAATGTTTAAAGTTTGCAGAGCACGATGTTCGTAACTGAGTTAAGATATGGTAACAGCAACTCTCTCATTCAGTTAATAACAACCTATATATGTACACTGGGTCCAGGATATTTAAAGAACTGTTCAAAGTTTCTAAGAACTATAGCGCCATACTTCAGAAACTTATAGTTCCATTGGAGAAGGACGAGTCTATCCACCAGTAACTTAGGACATCTAAATAGTGTCAGGGTTAAGGTCTAGATGATAGAGCCCATAGCCAATGGAGAGATGCCGCAAACGAGAGTGATTTGGGGGGACTTTCTAGATTTTGCTGTGGGTTTGAAATGTAGATAGTGCATATAAAATGACAGCTTCAATCTAGCTGATTGGTTGAGAATAAAGAAAGAGGGTGGGCTCAGACTTGTACATTTGAAAGAATAAGGTATAATATGAAATGTAATTAGACCTATCTTTCTTTATAGAAACTTTTGATAGTAAGAGTGGTGTATTAATGTGAAATGTTGATTTTGGCAGGGGAGATGGCTGAGTGGATAAAGTTCTTGTTATGCATCTGTGAAGGTCAGAGTTTGGACCCTCAGCATCAACATAAAAATTGGGTGAATTTGACTAACTGCTTGTAATTCCAGCCCTTGGGAGGCAGAGAGAAGTGATCCCTAGGCCAAGCTGGCTAGCTACACTAGCTGAATCAGCAAGTGCCAGGCCGGGTGAGAGACTCTGCCCCAGAAAATGAAGTGGAGGGTGTCTGAGGAAGGCACCTGATGTTAACCTCTGGCCTCTACATGTACACGTGTGAACATACACTTGTACTTGCATGTGCCCAGACATATGCAAATGTGCATACAGTAACACATTGCATAATGCACACACACAAATACACACACACACACACACAGAGAGAGAGAGAGAGAGAGAGAGAGAGAGAGAGAGAGAGAGAGAAGAGAGGAGAGAAGAGAGAAGAGAGAAGAGAGAAGGGAGAAGAGAGAAGAGAGAAGAGAGAGAGATCTAAAATATCCAAAGTTGATTGGGAGGATTTGGGGTATTGCTTAATACCCAAATGAATGGCTTTAAGAAAAGAGGTGTCATTGAAGTATTTGATCAGGAAGCACACACTAAAAGAATGCCATCTTACCTTGTGATAGAAAAGAATAAGCGGGGAAGGCCTGTTGATACTGACACAAGTCATAACATGAGCACAGTGTCACATGTGCAGTGAGTAGGGGCATCACCCGGATGACAGATGGGCATAGGGTCCAGGGCCTGAGAAATCCGTGTGCCCTGACCCACCCTAGTTCCTTCATGCTTTTTCTCACACATTTGCTCCTTTGATCAGACAGTCTCACAAATTATTGCTCTAGCTCTGAAGAAATATGTCACCTGTCTCTCTCTTACTGTTCCCTCTAAAGTGAGTTCAGTGAACTTTCCACGTGTCTCCAATGCAAAGATAGTTTGGCCTCTTTGGAACATGCTGAACAGTTTGATATTTTTGAAAAGCCCTGGACACATCGTCTTCAAGCCCATCAGATTTTGTTGTTCTCTCAGTAATATTCCTGTCAGGGTTCTGACACTTGACAGTGGAGGTGGGCTGGTGATTGCTGCGGGTGTACGGAGGTCAAAGCTGACCCAATATTTTAATTCTTATGTGACATAGAAGCAATACTGTCCTGGGGAAAAGCCATTGCTGTTGACAGAAGGAGACTTAGAAAGACACAGCTGGGGAGGCTGTGTCCTGGGATCTGAAGATCATCTGAGGTGCAGTGCTTTACAAGGAAGCCTATAGGGGGCGACCTGTCTGTGGTTTATTATAAAATAAAGGCACAAAACAAGATCAGCAAAAATGAAACACAGAGCAAAGCCACAAAGAAACCAGATACCACCGGTTTCCCCTTGGAGTCTTGTAAAATATGCTAAGTCCCTTCAGCAGTAAGCTGAAAAATACATATAAATATTATTTACCCATCTCATTAAAACTCTTCACCCAGGAATTTCACTAAGGCTTCTTTGCCTAAGTACCTTTTGTATAACACAGAAAAATAGACTAGACTCCCAGAAGGAAACCAGGGATTCAGCATAAATGGTATTAGTTCAGGAGCCATTCATATTGCTTTAGGAATTGAACAAAGTCTCCCAAAGGATAAGATACCAGATTCTATCCCTGAGCCAATTTTTCAAGCACCTTTCTCCTAAGGATAGGAGTCTCTCTAAGAATGGTTAACTCTTCCTTGAACAACGAGTAAAAAGATCACCACTATTGCTGATTGTCACAGAAAAGTAATTACAAAGCCAAGGGAATCTTACAAATCCAAATTAAGAAGTCATGTTTCTAATTTCTCCCTTTCTATTGCCTCTATGGGGAGGGGCTGCAACTGGGGAGGGGAATGGAGGTTAATACGGAGGGGAAGGAAGAAAAGAATATAACACAGTAACGTTAGAGTGCTTGAGAAAGCCAGAAAGAATCATATTATATTCTATTTATCTAAATTTAAATACAATACAATACATATGTCTGTACACACACACACACACACACACACACACACACACACACACATTGTTTAAATGAAATTACTCTACCTAAAGTGGTAGTGCTTCACCCAAAAGCTGTACAGATCCTAACAAAATCCCCAGTGCCAGTCATGAGAAACCTCCTTTAGAGTTGTTGGCAATGAAAGTATAAAGACGGGCAGTGGTGGCGCATGCCTTTAATCCCAGCACTTGGGAGGCAGAGACAGACGAATCTCTGAGTTCGAGGCCAGCCTGGTCTACAGAGTTAGTTCCAGGACAGCCAGGGCTACACAGAGAAAGAAACCCTGTCTCGAACCCCCCCCCCAAAAAAAAGTATAAAGACTGTCAATATAGGCTCCTTCTGTTACCCTTGCTTTCCTCCCAGAAGACCCCATTGCTGGAGACACTGAGCACTTTGGATAGAAGGCACAGCATCCTTGAGCTGGATGTGACCCAAAGCGCCCCCTCACCCCCCGAAGACTAGCTTTTATAGTACCATAAGGTGCTGCTCAAACTGTCTACGGGGAAGGGGATTCAGTAGTCCTACTCAGCTGTGACACCTGTGAACCACATCAATGGTCAACAGAGAAACATATCCATGTAGGTGCAATAGTGGTCCTTATACTTTAGTGCTAACTAACATCTGCCTAAATGAGGCTGAAGGCTAACTGAAGAGGAGGGAAATGCTGCCTGCTACTGTAATTTTACCTGGGACAAGTGAGGTCAGAGATCTCATAGGGGAGCTTACTTACCACTGCCACTTTCCTAAACCGGGATAATTCCTGACGGGATTCTAGGTACGTATTCTTAAATACACAGTTAAGCGTAGCTCTCTTCTCCATCAAAGAAACTTCTTTTCACAACAGACCAAGGGCCATTACAGAAAGCCACACCCAGTCAGAAAGCAGAGAACGATGCCTTCTGAGGTGCCCAGCCCCAAATGATACATCTAAAATCCATGCTTGCGCTTAAGCCTTGGGGGACATCTTGGAAGAGGGAGCAGAGTGGTTGCTAAGAGCCAGAAGGCCACGAAGTCTGCTGCGAGGTTGAGGCTTTCAGGTTTGGCAGGGAAGCCACACAGGAGTGAAATGGATGAGTCTGAGAGTAAACTATGTGAGCATTACTGTGTACTTCCCACACAGAATGACCAGTCTTAATGGAAGAATCAGTTGGCTGGGTCCTCAAAGGCAGTGGTTCTCAACCGGTGGGTCGTGACCCCCTTGGGGCTAGCATATCAGATATTCTGCATAGAAGATCTTACATTAGGATTCATACTTACAGTTATGAGGGAGCAATGAAAGTAATTTTATGCTTGGGGTTCACCGCAACATTTATTAAGGCGTTGCCACATAAGGAAGGGTGAGAGCCACTGATCTGAGGAGGCTTTGTGGCAATTGTATTGTCTTTGTTGCTGCACACTGCTTAAGAATGAAACTCAAAGCTGCTTGTTTTGAGAACGGACATCCTAAGGGGAGGGTGAACGTCTTTGAATTTATTACTCTAAACTTGGACTTTACCTAGACCCTGACATCTGGGTTCTGCCTTTGGTATTTATCAGTCTTTACAGTATAAGACCAAGTGAAACAATGGTTTTTCTTAAAAAAATTATGTATATATATTCTACTATATATAGTTTACAATATAAGTGTGTGTATATATTTTATGTGTACACGTATGTATGTATATATGTATGTATGTATGTATGTATGTATCTATCTATCTATCTATCTATCTATCTATCTATCTACCTATCTATCTATATGAGACTTTTTCTTAAAGGAAAATCTCTATGGTAGTGCGACTGGCTTAGAGAAACTTATGGTGTAGGAGACACCACTGACTCCTTTGTCTCTTGCTCCAGATGGCTCTGAAATAGAAAAATCATTGCATGGCAGAAGAAGGTGGAGAGGGCAGTGCGGTGTGGCACATGCAGTAACAGTTATTATAGCCAGGGATGACAATCCCGGCCTCTTTCACTTCCGTAAACCCCAGGAGGGCAACTGTGGGCTATAATGAAGGAGATTTTAAAGTCTCTGTCTCTTGTCCTACTGTCTCAGGGCTTCCAGCAAAAGTTCTCCTTCCACAGTAAAGAGATCGTGGCCATCAGCTGTTCCTGGTGCAAGCAGGCGGTAAGTGCCAGATAAATCAAGCGACACAGGTTCATGTGGGACCACAACATGTGAACCCCAAGCTTGGGTTCCTCTACATGTGGAGTATTGCCCTGACTGAACACTCAGATTTTCTCAGATAGCATCCTTAGAAGAAGAAAGAGAGTAAAATTGTAGAATAAAAGAAAATATAAGTAGGGAAAAATAGAAACATTATACTTCTTTTGTACAGCTTGAAGTCCAGGATAAAAGACCCCCTACCACCCCTCACTCTTACCCTGGGACTGGAATCGAATGCTCCTCTTAGCTAGAACACCCACTGTGTTTCCTATCCACTAGACTGCTGAGGATTCATGGTCGTACTGGACTACAGCACAGAGGGCCTCCAGTGAACTCTGCAACCCAGGGTCCAGGCGTCTGGGTTCCCCAGCTCTTGATGTGGGTGGCTTTCTTATGGGGCTATGAAGAACAACTGCCTCTTATGTTGTTCTTTAGGTTTAGATGTTTGTTTTTATTTTTGTTTTGTTTTGTTTTTTTTTTTGTAGCTATCCATGTGCCCACTAAATTATATCCCTTTCTTGTGTTTGACCATTCATATTGTTAAGCTCCCACACTGATTGATGTCCCATTTACTCTTCCTTTTCTTTTATCTTCCATCTTAACTATAGCATCTAGGGCCAAATGTGGCAGCCGCCTATTTCTATACATAATAATCGCAACCTAGCCATACCCTATTATTTGTGAATTCTCTGTAACTGTTAATACCTCAGAGATGACTTCAGTATCGGGAGCACACCGGCCTTTACAGAAACAGTTTGTGAACCCCTCCTCTATTCTTACAGTCTATCCATTCTTTGTTTTAAAACAGAGTCTCAATGATAAAGAACATGCTATCCTTTTGTGACCCTCCTGCCTCAGCCACCTGAATGCTGGGATTATCTGCTTGCACTAGCATATCAGCTTTCCATCTACTTTTGGGAGTGTCTGTGTAGCTGGAAGCATATCGCCTTCGTTGAGAAGGAAACCTGAAAAGAAAGTTTGTGTTGTGTTAGCTAGGTTGAGGCTTTACAGGTCTACACACGTAGCAGATGCAACTCCTCAGACTAGCAACAGGGCTGGGACAGGTGTAGTTTGAGTGAATTGCAGTTGGTGTTTTTGTGGGTCAGACTCTTCACAGTACAGAGAGTCTATAAGATCCAACCTAATAGTTTCCCTAGGGCCTTCATTTGTCAAGAGCCTCTGGTTCTTAGGTACAGACCCTCTGGTCTGGACAGTTTCGTGCCACCATCTGGCCACGTTTTGGTTTTCTTGCTATTTCTATCTCTCCCCAGTTGTCACACGAGTAACCTCCGTGCTTCTGTTTAAAAACATGTTATGAGTTCAAGGCTATCCTACTTCTAGTGAAACTCCACATCCTAGGGACAGCATCTCCCTCTGGGAGTAGGTGTCAACCAGTCTCTATGCTGCTGGGTTTCCTGGACTGGTAAGAGGCTGCTGCTGGGACAGCATCTAATCTGTTCTGATAGGCTGCTGTTCCTATGACCCTGGGGTGACGTGTCTTGTTCAGGGTCTGATAATTTGGAGCACTTTAAGATGAACGCCTGTGTCCCCTTCACTATCTGTCATCTAACTGAGTCACCACAGGGAGTGACTTTTCACTTGACCATTGTGGTAGAGCCTTGGCCAGTTTCACGTAATTTTAATATCCTAGGAAGTGTAGAAATTGATTTTGCAAGGTCATATATGCAATATATATGCACTCAAGTTACAATATGGATATATTTTAATAGTATAAGTAATTCTTTCCAGGAAATTTGATGTCAAATGAAGAGAGAAACAAGTGTCTGACCCTCTAAGATACAGGAGGAACCTTGGGGTTAAGGAGCTGAGGTCTTTGTGTATATGTCTTGGCTCCAACATTTAGAAATATACAGTCCTGAGAGTGTCCCTTAGCCTCTAGCTTGTAGGTCACTCAAGTATAAGGTGAAAGAGTTGCTTAGGCAATGTTTGAAGACCGTGTCACTGTAGAAATGTAGTGGGCATGCATTGAGATTTAATTTTAATTGCTTAAAAAAGTAATCAATTTTGAAAGAAGGTGTTCAAATGGTATTTTTGTGGTGTGACCTTCCTCCTGTTTAATTTGTTTGCAGAGTCCAAATAATGGGTGGTATGTTGAATTATTAATTATTTCATCAGCATTTTTCCTTAATTGATATAAATTAACTACTGGATCACAGGAGAGCTTCACAATATGCAGAAATGAAAACAAAATCCTTGTGACAGCACAGAATTAAATTAGACTGGCTGTATGTGCCAGCTTTCCCCAGACAGTCCTAATTGATGTCTGTCTCCCAACATTGCTATTACCATGGGTTCCTGTTCACTCTTAAATAGCTCCAGTTGAAATGGTGAATTGTGCATTGGTTACAATAAATATAATTCAAGTTGAAACTAATTTGAATAAAAAAGTCACCATGATTAGAACTTAAGTTCTTTAATTATTGCACAAACTGATTTTATGTCCATTAGAAATGAAATGTCCCCACAGGACTATCACCCCAGAATCAAAAGAGGTGATTGCAAATGTGACCAGACAGGTCACATGCCAGCCTCCCAGCAGAACAGTAAGTTAAGCCCCTCACCCTGGGGTACTGCGGTGACTGTTATTAGCTTATGTTTCCTTCCTTCCTGTAATGAACGGACTCCTCTGACCTGGGGCGTGTCATAGGACCACTGTATTTTTTTAGGGCTTTAGATAACCCCGGTAGAAGTGACTCTGTGCTTTGTTACCACTGAGATTAACAGCTTTCCAGAAGAGACCTTTTGCTTCCTTCCTGGCTCCCTAAACTGGAAAGATTACTTGGAAGGATTTCCAACTGTGGTAGAAACAAACAGGCAAGAGATGGGCATTGCCTTCCCGGCTGTCTTCATTTCTTCTCTACATTAGCTATTGCACTATCTGTTACACAGACACAGTTGTGTGTAGTATAGTCTGTTAGACAGTTAGAATGCCGTAGTGGGCTTCTAGGTTCCTGTTAACTCCTGTTATGTCTATACTGGAATGAATTACTCTGGCCTCTATGTTCCTGGGCTGGTTGAATGCTGATGAGATGTTCTTGATGTGTGTGTGTGTGTGTGTGTGTGTGTGTGTGTGTGTGTGTGTGTGTG